>CM062818.1:1285700276-1285897963 GCA_031772625.1 Pinus tabuliformis
TACTATTATCTATGCTCTTGTGTCATTTTTATGTGAATCGGCATTCGTTTAAATTTTGCTATCATTGAATATACGTATGTGTTTTAACAACAATCCTTGTACTTTTCACTATTGAATGTCTAAGGACTATTATTCTTTCAATCATATCTATGTCTATGATATATATGAGGAATAGTGTAATAATGTTTGCTTGATTGCTTTGTTCAACTATTTGGGCTTAGTAATTATCATATGAATAAACATATTTGTTTACCAACAAGAGTCATCTATATGCCTGTTTGTGAATGAAGACCATCCCAAATTACACTAAAAGCAACAATTTCCTGGGATAAGATAGTTGTTTATAATTTTACTTTTAGATTAGATCATTCATCCATTATCATTAGATATTAGAGAATCAATCATTTATCCATCCTATTTACCAATCATTTGGAAACTGGTTCCATTATATCCAGTCGGAGCCACCACACCAAACGGAAAAGAAGCTGCCTTTAAGGTCCAGACCGGGTGGTTATCCCCGATGTTGATGCAGCGATTTTCGAGGCATCAACAAGACCCAACTTCAATATTATACATAAATGTATATCGTCGAACTACTCATTAAGATCAGTGCCCTATATATATAGCATTGCATCCAAGCCTTGGGCATGCAACCTGAGTTCCATTATTGGCACTTTTTATAATTAGTTACACAAGCCTGTGGAAAATTTTATAGACCAATTTATCTAATTTAGGTTCTCCATCACACAAGTGCTCTGTTGATTAACATTACAACTAAGCATGGCCTCTAGCTTATTTGGGAGTATGCATGGTTATATAGAGGTTCATAGTCCTCATTAAGAAACTAGAAATAACCTCATGATATGATTAACAACTTCTACCGAATGCATACATGTATATTTGTGTTCATATACAACTATATATTACATGTATCTAAGCATTCAAGGACCATGAGAAATTCTTGTAGCCAGACACAACTGCTTAGTCAATAGGAATGGTATTTCCTATACCATAATTATAAGAATGCTTCCACATATCACTTTAGGTGCACTCAACATTTATGCCATATTTAGAGTCAGATTTATGCCTTCTCATTGCATAAGGAGTACAATAGTGCAAAAAATCACATTCATAATCATTTACCATGCCTTTATAACAATTTTGAGAACAAGTGGGGCATTAGAAAACCATCCAAACAGGATAAACAATGCTACACACATTCAAATGGCATGAAATTAGCTCAACATTTAATCAATTTAACACAAGTTGTTATACCTTCCCTCAGTGTTTACTCACACCAACAACAAAAGGGTATTTATCATATTCGTACAACACTAGTAGAACCACAGTCATAAGGATCCATTTATCCACATTCCTATCTTGAGAGTGATCGGAGCTTCATTCTTTTAATCACAAGAAATCCATGCACCATTCATGCAATCAATACAAGATTAGCTTAACAGTCTAATCATAAATTTCATGGCACATGATACATAGGAAGAAAGGTATCTTGAATTGCAGTTGAAGTTGGGCAACTGAGTTTAGGACAACAACACTTGCATCTATGACCCTCTAGCTAGACTCCAAAGACTGAGGGGAAGTTTTCTCAAGGGATTAAACTCCAATTTTTAGTTGAAACATGGACTCAAGAGGTTCCTCCACCTCCACTGACCAAATATTTAAGTATGCAACAATAGCATAGAGAATCCAGAGGCTTGTTTTCTCCACCCTTCAGATGTTCAACAACCAGCATTAACAAGAGAATTCATAAATACAGATCTCAACCCTTTAAGCTAAAACACAATGGTTCTACCCATCCTGGGGACTCCAAAACACACTGTAAAATAACCACAACAAGAAAGGTGTTCAAAAATGATCCTTTCAAGAATCCAAGGAAAAATTTTCCACCCCATCAATCAAGGAAATCCTAAGAAAAACCATCTTCACCTTCTAGCTATCAGGGAATCTAGAGATCATTATTCCTCAACTGAGAGAAATTTATTCCCGCCTTCTTGAAAACCAAAAAATGTTTTTTCTCTACTACCTTTGTGTTGCTCCCTTCCTTTGAAATCCCTTCTCTTAATCTCTCCTTCCCAAGTTATGCTTCTTCCCTTTTTCCAGTGAACACCCTGCTCCAAAACAACATTCTCTCCATCGTACTAAGTTTTTCGAATCAATTTTTTCCCTCTGTCCCCTACACAATCCTTCAAAGAGTTATCTTTGTCTACCCAAATCTTGGCAGCCTATTGAATGATGCCACTTTCTTGTATGCCCCCCAATATTTTTTCATTTGTTATAATTTATTACATTGGCTGGTGAACACACATTACAAGCTGGAAGATTTCCCATTTTTCCTTTTTAAATTCGTTTTCCTATTTCCTTCTCTACTGTTGCAAAGAAGCACACTTTTTTCCTCTACTTCCAGTTGATAAGAAAATAAAAATTGTCCCTTTTTTGCATTGCTGCCAACTGCCATGAACTAGTTTAGATTTGAAGGAAACCTTAAACTATCCCAGGAAGGTAACCCCCTCAACTGTAGAATCCATGTCCCTTTGACTTAACCCCCTTTTTCTTATCAAATATTTACATTGTATATATTGGTGGAAAATAACTAGGGTTGTCACACCTAACCACTAACCTCTCTAACCTCAACCCCATTTACAATTCATGCACTACCCCTGAACCCTCTATCACATAACCCATCCACCCCTCTTATCCTAACAACCTAATCCACTTAGTGATGCATGTGCCTAACCCACTAAAGAACCTAAAGTACTTAAAGTATACATGATTAAACTAACCCAAGAAGTTGTTACACATAAATAACTAACAAAAATAGTAATATTTTGATTTTTTTTGTGGTGGAAATTATGATTTTATATCCTAAAATATTCCCCATTTTCTTTCCATGTGGAATGACATGATTTTATTTTTAAATGTGTATTCTCTTTTTTATGTGTTCACTTAATAGTATCAACGTATGCACTCATCTACATAAGTGATGCACTCACATACGTAATCAATGTAGATTGGCCCCAAGAACTATTCTTATTAATTCTAATCTCAAAATGGAAACCATGTACCAATTGTAGGTGAAAGAATTTATATATAAGTTTTTTGTGGTGGTTTGAAGCTTGAACCTAACCCATAAGTGCCAAAGGAAAATGTTACATCCTAAGAATCTATATTTTTACATTTTCCTATGGCTTGGGTTATGAGAACCATCCCTAGTCTACCAAATCCTAAAATTACTGCCAAATAATTTTTACATGCTAAATATGCCCTATGTAGGATATATGTGGTGGCTGAAGGCCATATCCATTTCCTATGAGCCCCAAACATGGTCTTCCATATCTCTAAATTATCACCATATCTCATTTATAAGCCAAATATTCCCTATGTAGGGACATGTGATAACATGTCGTGTTGTGCATGGCTCATGAGCCCCAAAGGAGAACATCATGAACTAGGATGTGGATTTCATCCTAATACCATCCATGGTGTTCCAAACCTCAAGGTCGACACCATATCTTTCCAATAAGCCAAATATTTTGTATGTGTTCCTATTTTAATTTCTTTTGGCCCGATGCATAGGGATTGATCCCAAAATTAAATGATATGGCAGCATCAAACCTTATATTTTGGTCTTTGACTATGTCTTAGGTCATTATAACTATCCCCAGTGCAACAAACTTTGAAATCGCCACTATATTGAAGTCATAGGCTAAATTATCCCTATTCAAGACATGTACGAGTAACAAAGGGCACACACATGACCCATGAGAACCAAGAGATATATATTATATCCTCAAACCATTTATTTTTGACATTAAACCATTACATGTGTCCTAAGAACCATCCTTGGAGCACCAATCCTTAAAGTGGTGATCATATGTCACTTGTAGGTTAAGTATATACAATTTAGGGCTTGTGTTATTGTGTGGGCCAATATACATGACCCATGAGACTTATAGAAAGGTTGTATAGCCTTATATCTTGTATTTGTACTCTAACCATATTCCTTGACCCAATAATTGTGCATGTTGTTGCAAATCTAAAAATTGGCCCCACATCCCATGAATAGGCTAAATATTTGCTTATATTTGTTGGGGTGCCGTGAATGTCCCATGAGCCCAAAAGGATGATGTCATGACATAATATTACATTTTGATCAATCATGGCATGGATAATGAGAACCATTATAAACTATGAATTTTTCCACTAAATCTTATTCACGTGCCAAATATTCTGTATGCAAGCCTTGTGTTGTAGCTCAAGGACCACATAAGGCATTTAGACTCCTTGCAATGATGATTGAAAACCATGGTGTTGGCTTTATATTTTAATACCAAATCATGTACTGGTAGTGCAAATCATCAATGATGTGTTGTTGTCGCTGTGATAAACACCCTCTAAAATTTTTACTACACTTGAATTTTGGAGCCTCCTTATGATGTTATGATCTACCATTTCAAGTTTTCCATTGTCGCTTAAGTGATCTTGTCTTCATGTGAGAGTCTAAGTGTCAAAGCCACTTTCTTATACATTCTTAGCCTTTTGATGCATTTTCAAGCACACCTTTTTTGAATGTGTGTTGTTACTTGCTTTTGTGATTGTTGTTATCTTCTGATTTTAATCAACAATTCTTACATTCTCTTGTGTGTCACTTTTAGGATAGTACTATTAATTTTCTTCTAGAGGCTCCATATACCTATCAAATGGTAAATATTCCTTTAAAGTTTCTATGTGGTGGCTCAAGGCCATACAAATGGCCCATGAGGACCATAAATGAATGTTGTGGCCAATGAACATATATTTTGACACACTAAATCATCTCTCATTCACTAAAAGGAATCTATAATGTGCTAAATATTAGAATGGCCACCATCTACAACTTCTCAAAAAATGGGATGTCCTATGTGATTGTACAAGGCCTCACATATGGCCCATGAGCTCTATGAGGAAATTCTATGTCATATAATATTAAATTTAAATGTCAAAACATGTTTTAGATCTCAAGAAGTGTACCTAATGTTTCAAACCTTGAAATGACCACACCATACCACTCATATCAAATATTTCATTTATAGGGAATGCATGGATGCTCCATCCTAGATGCTATAAACATAAAATGGATATCATATTCTAGTATATTCTAAATATTCTTTATCAAGGGAAAGTATGTTGGTTTTGGGCTCTACACATGGCCCACAAGCCCAAAGGAAAATGTTGTATCATAAGACCCAAAAATTGGCCTTATATTGTGTCATGGGCCTTGAAAACCACTCGTAATGCACCCCTCCTCAAAATGGTGATGATACCTCACTTGTAGTACAAATATTTCTATGTATATCTTCTATGGTAGTGCAAGTTACCAAGCATGTACCATGAACCCATAAATAATTAATGTGGTTTTATATCCTAATTTTAGACCTTGGGCCATAGCTTGGCCCATGACAAATCACAATCCTTTAAATAGATATCATATCTCACCTATAGGCTAAATATTAACTATATAGGACCTATGTGATGGCTAAGGGTCATGTGCATTGTCCATAATCCATAAAAGCAAAATCTATATCTTAAGATTATTTATATTAACCTTAATGCACAACTTAGTCTATGATAAGCAATTGTGTTTCACCAAAACTCTAATTGGGCACTATATCTTACTCAGACGCCAAAGATTATTTTTATTGGGCTCATGTGATGATATAGGACATCACACATGGTTTGTGACCCCTATAGACAAATGTTTTATCACAACAACCTAGATTTTGGTATAAAACCATTGTATGATAATTAAGACCCATACTTAGAGTGCTAAAAAAACTAAGCCATATCTCACTTAAAGGATAATGATTCCTTATTTAGGCCATGTGTGGTGGTCTAAAGCATCTTGTATCACTTGTGAGTCCCTAGGAAATTAGAGTGGCATTAGACCTTATGTTTCAACTTGACACTATGACTTAAGTAGTGAGGATCATCCTTAATGTTACAAAAATTGAAATAGCCATTTGTATCTTGCTTCTATAGGCCAAATGTTAGCTACGTAGGGGGAACATGATGAATTGGGGCCTTGTGAATGGCCCACAAGCCTAGAAATTTTTTTGTGGACTAATACTTTCAACATTCATCATAAAACATGGTCTAGGCCATGTCAACCATCCTTGTTGCACCTAACTTGAAACGAAAACCATATCTCTTTAGCATGACAAAGATTCCATTTATAGGGCCTGTATAGTGGATTATTGATGGCCCACTAATAGGCTATGAAAGTTAGAGATCAAATTTATAGTTTATGATGATGTTATGCCCTCTAAAATTCCTCTTACTTAATGCACATTTCCTTTAAATGTGCAAAGATTTGAGTTTTATCAATAAACCCTTCCACCTTCAAAATAATCATTTTTTCCTTGTATTTGTCCATTTGGCCTTGACAAGATAATCTCATGTCACAATTTTTCCCTCCCTCTTTGAATTCCTTACTAACATTCTAATATATGAGGATTGATGCCGAAACTATGACAACAACCTTAAAAGGGTCTTGTCATGAAATTCACTCTTAACACTTTTTTGTGATTTGTTGGAATTGTAAGTGGTATATTAAATACACATAATTTATGCCCTTAACCCTTGACATTTAAAATAATGCATAAATATAGTACTAAATACACACATAAATGTCATCCCTAAGACTCACACACATGAATGATGAACAAAAACAACACATTTAACCTACACAAATATATGGCATAAATAAGTGCCCCACCTTATGTCCCACACACATAATAAACACACCTAGACAAGTAGACATGCAAGCAACACAAATAAATAATGCTCATAATGCACATACATAAGGGACATAGCTAAATAGATTTTGGTATAAAACCATTGTATGAGAATTAAGACCCATACTTGGAGTGCTAAACAAACTAAGCCATATCTCACTTTAAGGATAGTGATTCCCTATTTAGGCCATGCGTGGTGGTCTAAAGCATGGTTTATCACTTGTGAGTCCCTACGAAATTGGAGTGGCATTAGACCCTAAGTTTCAACTTAACACTATGACCTAAGTAATGAGGATCATCCTTAGGGTTACAAAAATTGAAATAACCATTGTATCTTGCTTCTATAGGACAAATCTTAGCGATGTAGGGGAAACATGATGAATTGGTGCCTTGTGAGCGGCCCACAAGCCTAGACAAAAAATTTATGGACTAATACTTTAGATGTTTACCATAAAACATGGTCTAGGTCATGCCAACCATCATTTTTGCACCTAACTTGAAACAAAAACCATATCTCTTTATCATGACAAAGATTTCATTTATACGGCTTGTATAGTGGATTCTTGAAGCCCCATTAATCGATTATGAGATTTAGAGACAAAATTTATGGTTTATGATGATGTTATGCCCTCTAAAATTCCTCTTACTTAATGTGTGTTTCCTTTAAATGTGCAAGGCTTTGAGTTTTATCAATAAATCCTTCTACCTTGAAAATAATCATATTTTCCTTGTATTTGTCCCTTTGGCCTCAACAAGATAATTGCATGTCACAATTTTTCCCTCCCTCTTTGAATTCCTCACCAACATTCTAATATATGAGGATTGATGCCCAAACTGTGACAACAACCTTAAAAAGGCATTTTCACGAAATTCACTCTTTACACTTTTTTGTGATTTGTTAGAATTGTAAGTGGTATATTAAACACACATAAATACATGACCCATGAGACTTATAGAAAGGTTGTATAGCCTTATATCTTGTATTTGTACTCTAACCATATTCCTTGACCCAATAATTGTGCATGTTGTTGCAAATCTAAAAATTGGCCCCACATCCCATGAATAGGCTAAATATTTGCTTATATTTGTTGGGGTGCCGTGAATGTCCCATGAGCCCAAAAGGATGATGTCATGACATAATATTACATTTTGATCAATCATGGCATGGATAATGAGAACCATTATAAACTATGAATTTTTCCACTAAATCTTATTCACGTGCCAAATATTCTGTATGCAAGCCTTGTGTTGTAGCTCAAGGACCACATAAGGCATTTAGACTCCTTGCAATGATGATTGAAAACCATGGTGTTGGCTTTATATTTTAATACCAAATCATGTACTGGTAGTGCAAATCATCAATGATGTGTTGTTGTCGCTGTGATAAACACCCTCTAAAATTTTTACTACACTTGAATTTTGGAGCCTCCTTATGATGTTATGATCTACCATTTCAAGTTTTCCATTGTCGCTTAAGTGATCTTGTCTTCATGTGAGAGTCTAAGTGTCAAAGCCACTTTCTTATACATTCTTAGCCTTTTGATGCATTTTCAAGCACACCTTTTTTGAATGTGTGTTGTTACTTGCTTTTGTGATTGTTGTTATCTTCTGATTTTAATCAACAATTCTTACATTCTCTTGTGTGTCACTTTTAGGATAGTACTATTAATTTTCTTCTAGAGGCTCCATATACCTATCAAATGGTAAATATTCCTTTTAAAGTTTCTATGTGGTGGCTCAAGGCCATACAAATGGCCCATGAGGACCATAAATGAATGTTGTGGCCAATGAACATATATTTTGACACACTAAATCATCTCTCATTCACTAAAAGGAATCTATAATGTGCTAAATATTAGAATGGCCACCATCTACAACTTCTCAAAAAATGGGATGTCCTATGTGATTGTACAAGGCCTCACATATGGCCCATGAGCTCTATGAGGAAATTCTATGTCATATAATATTAAATTTAAATGTCAAAACATGTTTTAGATCTCAAGAAGTGTACCTAATGTTTCAAACCTTGAAATGACCACACCATACCACTCATATCAAATATTTCATTTATAGGGAATGCATGGATGCTCCATCCTAGATGCTATAAACATAAAATGGATATCATATTCTAGTATATTCTAAATATTCTTTATCAAGGGAAAGTATGTTGGTTTTGGGCTCTACACATGGCCCACAAGCCCAAAGGAAAATGTTGTATCATAAGACCCAAAAATTGGCCTTATATTGTGTCATGGGCCTTGAAAACCACTCGTAATGCACCCCTCCTCAAAATGGTGATGATACCTCACTTGTAGTACAAATATTTCTATGTATATCTTCTATGGTAGTGCAAGTTACCAAGCATGTACCATGAACCCATAAATAATTAATGTGGTTTTATATCCTAATTTTAGACCTTGGGCCATAGCTTGGCCCATGACAAATCACAATCCTTTAAATAGATATCATATCTCACCTATAGGCTAAATATTAACTATATAGGACCTATGTGATGGCTAAGGGTCATGTGCATTGTCCATAATCCATAAAAGCAAAATCTATATCTTAAGATTATTTATATTAACCTTAATGCACAACTTAGTCTATGATAAGCAATTGTGTTTCACCAAAACTCTAATTGGGCACTATATCTTACTCAGACGCCAAAGATTATTTTTATTGGGCTCATGTGATGATATAGGACATCACACATGGTTTGTGACCCCTATAGACAAATGTTTTATCACAACAACCTAGATTTTGGTATAAAACCATTGTATGATAATTAAGACCCATACTTAGAGTGCTAAAAAAACTAAGCCATATCTCACTTAAAGGATAATGATTCCTTATTTAGGCCATGTGTGGTGGTCTAAAGCATCTTGTATCACTTGTGAGTCCCTAGGAAATTAGAGTGGCATTAGACCTTATGTTTCAACTTGACACTATGACTTAAGTAGTGAGGATCATCCTTAATGTTACAAAAATTGAAATAGCCATTTGTATCTTGCTTCTATAGGCCAAATGTTAGCTACGTAGGGGGAACATGATGAATTGGGGCCTTGTGAATGGCCCACAAGCCTAGAAATTTTTTTGTGGACTAATACTTTCAACATTCATCATAAAACATGGTCTAGGCCATGTCAACCATCCTTGTTGCACCTAACTTGAAACGAAAACCATATCTCTTTAGCATGACAAAGATTCCATTTATAGGGCCTGTATAGTGGATTATTGATGGCCCACTAATAGGCTATGAAAGTTAGAGATCAAATTTATAGTTTATGATGATGTTATGCCCTCTAAAATTCCTCTTACTTAATGCACATTTCCTTTAAATGTGCAAAGATTTGAGTTTTATCAATAAACCCTTCCACCTTCAAAATAATCATTTTTTCCTTGTATTTGTCCATTTGGCCTTGACAAGATAATCTCATGTCACAATTTTTCCCTCCCTCTTTGAATTCCTTACTAACATTCTAATATATGAGGATTGATGCCGAAACTATGACAACAACCTTAAAAGGGTCTTGTCATGAAATTCACTCTTAACACTTTTTTGTGATTTGTTGGAATTGTAAGTGGTATATTAAATACACATAATTTATGCCCTTAACCCTTGACATTTAAAATAATGCATAAATATAGTACTAAATACACACATAAATGTCATCCCTAAGACTCACACACATGAATGATGAACAAAAACAACACATTTAACCTACACAAATATATGGCATAAATAAGTGCCCCACCTTATGTCCCACACACATAATAAACACACCTAGACAAGTAGACATGCAAGCAACACAAATAAATAATGCTCATAATGCACATACATAAGGGACATAGCTAAATAGATTTTGGTATAAAACCATTGTATGAGAATTAAGACCCATACTTGGAGTGCTAAACAAACTAAGCCATATCTCACTTTAAGGATAGTGATTCCCTATTTAGGCCATGCGTGGTGGTCTAAAGCATGGTTTATCACTTGTGAGTCCCTACGAAATTGGAGTGGCATTAGACCCTAAGTTTCAACTTAACACTATGACCTAAGTAATGAGGATCATCCTTAGGGTTACAAAAATTGAAATAACCATTGTATCTTGCTTCTATAGGACAAATCTTAGCGATGTAGGGGAAACATGATGAATTGGTGCCTTGTGAGCGGCCCACAAGCCTAGACAAAAAATTTATGGACTAATACTTTAGATGTTTACCATAAAACATGGTCTAGGTCATGCCAACCATCATTTTTGCACCTAACTTGAAACAAAAACCATATCTCTTTATCATGACAAAGATTTCATTTATACGGCTTGTATAGTGGATTCTTGAAGCCCCATTAATCGATTATGAGATTTAGAGACAAAATTTATGGTTTATGATGATGTTATGCCCTCTAAAATTCCTCTTACTTAATGTGTGTTTCCTTTAAATGTGCAAGGCTTTGAGTTTTATCAATAAATCCTTCTACCTTGAAAATAATCATATTTTCCTTGTATTTGTCCCTTTGGCCTCAACAAGATAATTGCATGTCACAATTTTTCCCTCCCTCTTTGAATTCCTCACCAACATTCTAATATATGAGGATTGATGCCCAAACTGTGACAACAACCTTAAAAAGGCATTTTCACGAAATTCACTCTTTACACTTTTTTGTGATTTGTTAGAATTGTAAGTGGTATATTAAACACACATAAATACATGACCCATGAGACTTATAGAAAGGTTGTATAGCCTTATATCTTGTATTTGTACTCTAACCATATTCCTTGACCCAATAATTGTGCATGTTGTTGCAAATCTAAAAATTGGCCCCACATCCCATGAATAGGCTAAATATTTGCTTATATTTGTTGGGGTGCCGTGAATGTCCCATGAGCCCAAAAGGATGATGTCATGACATAATATTACATTTTGATCAATCATGGCATGGATAATGAGAACCATTATAAACTATGAATTTTTCCACTAAATCTTATTCACGTGCCAAATATTCTGTATGCAAGCCTTGTGTTGTAGCTCAAGGACCACATAAGGCATTTAGACTCCTTGCAATGATGATTGAAAACCATGGTGTTGGCTTTATATTTTAATACCAAATCATGTACTGGTAGTGCAAATCATCAATGATGTGTTGTTGTCGCTGTGATAAACACCCTCTAAAATTTTTACTACACTTGAATTTTGGAGCCTCCTTATGATGTTATGATCTACCATTTCAAGTTTTCCATTGTCGCTTAAGTGATCTTGTCTTCATGTGAGAGTCTAAGTGTCAAAGCCACTTTCTTATACATTCTTAGCCTTTTGATGCATTTTCAAGCACACCTTTTTTGAATGTGTGTTGTTACTTGCTTTTGTGATTGTTGTTATCTTCTGATTTTAATCAACAATTCTTACATTCTCTTGTGTGTCACTTTTAGGATAGTACTATTAATTTTCTTCTAGAGGCTCCATATACCTATCAAATGGTAAATATTCCTTTTAAAGTTTCTATGTGGTGGCTCAAGGCCATACAAATGGCCCATGAGGACCATAAATGAATGTTGTGGCCAATGAACATATATTTTGACACACTAAATCATCTCTCATTCACTAAAAGGAATCTATAATGTGCTAAATATTAGAATGGCCACCATCTACAACTTCTCAAAAAATGGGATGTCCTATGTGATTGTACAAGGCCTCACATATGGCCCATGAGCTCTATGAGGAAATTCTATGTCATATAATATTAAATTTAAATGTCAAAACATGTTTTAGATCTCAAGAAGTGTACCTAATGTTTCAAACCTTGAAATGACCACACCATACCACTCATATCAAATATTTCATTTATAGGGAATGCATGGATGCTCCATCCTAGATGCTATAAACATAAAATGGATATCATATTCTAGTATATTCTAAATATTCTTTATCAAGGGAAAGTATGTTGGTTTTGGGCTCTACACATGGCCCACAAGCCCAAAGGAAAATGTTGTATCATAAGACCCAAAAATTGGCCTTATATTGTGTCATGGGCCTTGAAAACCACTCGTAATGCACCCCTCCTCAAAATGGTGATGATACCTCACTTGTAGTACAAATATTTCTATGTATATCTTCTATGGTAGTGCAAGTTACCAAGCATGTACCATGAACCCATAAATAATTAATGTGGTTTTATATCCTAATTTTAGACCTTGGGCCATAGCTTGGCCCATGACAAATCACAATCCTTTAAATAGATATCATATCTCACCTATAGGCTAAATATTAACTATATAGGACCTATGTGATGGCTAAGGGTCATGTGCATTGTCCATAATCCATAAAAGCAAAATCTATATCTTAAGATTATTTATATTAACCTTAATGCACAACTTAGTCTATGATAAGCAATTGTGTTTCACCAAAACTCTAATTGGGCACTATATCTTACTCAGACGCCAAAGATTATTTTTATTGGGCTCATGTGATGATATAGGACATCACACATGGTTTGTGACCCCTATAGACAAATGTTTTATCACAACAACCTAGATTTTGGTATAAAACCATTGTATGATAATTAAGACCCATACTTAGAGTGCTAAAAAAACTAAGCCATATCTCACTTAAAGGATAATGATTCCTTATTTAGGCCATGTGTGGTGGTCTAAAGCATCTTGTATCACTTGTGAGTCCCTAGGAAATTAGAGTGGCATTAGACCTTATGTTTCAACTTGACACTATGACTTAAGTAGTGAGGATCATCCTTAATGTTACAAAAATTGAAATAGCCATTTGTATCTTGCTTCTATAGGCCAAATGTTAGCTACGTAGGGGAACATGATGAATTGGGGCCTTGTGAATGGCCCACAAGCCTAGAAATTTTTTTGTGGACTAATACTTTCAACATTCATCATAAAACATGGTCTAGGCCATGTCAACCATCCTTGTTGCACCTAACTTGAAACGAAAACCATATCTCTTTAGCATGACAAAGATTCCATTTATAGGGCCTGTATAGTGGATTATTGATGGCCCACTAATAGGCTATGAAAGTTAGAGATCAAATTTATAGTTTATGATGATGTTATGCCCTCTAAAATTCCTCTTACTTAATGCACATTTCCTTTAAATGTGCAAAGATTTGAGTTTTATCAATAAACCCTTCCACCTTCAAAATAATCATTTTTTCCTTGTATTTGTCCATTTGGCCTTGACAAGATAATCTCATGTCACAATTTTTCCCTCCCTCTTTGAATTCCTTACTAACATTCTAATATATGAGGATTGATGCCGAAACTATGACAACAACCTTAAAAGGGTCTTGTCATGAAATTCACTCTTAACACTTTTTTGTGATTTGTTGGAATTGTAAGTGGTATATTAAATACACATAATTTATGCCCTTAACCCTTGACATTTAAAATAATGCATAAATATAGTACTAAATACACACATAAATGTCATCCCTAAGACTCACACACATGAATGATGAACAAAAACAACACATTTAACCTACACAAATATATGGCATAAATAAGTGCCCCACCTTATGTCCCACACACATAATAAACACACCTAGACAAGTAGACATGCAAGCAACACAAATAAATAATGCTCATAATGCACATACATAAGGGACATAGCTAAATAGATTTTGGTATAAAACCATTGTATGAGAATTAAGACCCATACTTGGAGTGCTAAACAAACTAAGCCATATCTCACTTTAAGGATAGTGATTCCCTATTTAGGCCATGCGTGGTGGTCTAAAGCATGGTTTATCACTTGTGAGTCCCTACGAAATTGGAGTGGCATTAGACCCTAAGTTTCAACTTAACACTATGACCTAAGTAATGAGGATCATCCTTAGGGTTACAAAAATTGAAATAACCATTGTATCTTGCTTCTATAGGACAAATGTTAGCGATGTAGGGGAAACATGATGAATTGGTGCCTTGTGAGCGGCCCACAAGCCTAGACAAAAAATTTATGGACTAATACTTTAGATGTTTACCATAAAACATGGTCTAGGTCATGCCAACCATCATTTTTGCACCTAACTTGAAACGAAAACCATATCTCTTTATCATGACAAAGATTTCATTTATACGGCTTGTATAGTGGATTCTTGATGCCCCATTAATCGATTATGAGATTTAGAGACAAAATTTATGGTTTATGATGATGTTATGCCCTCTAAAATTCCTCTTACTTAATGTGTGTTTCCTTTAAATGTGCAAGGCTTTGAGTTTTATCAATAAACCCTTCTACCTTGAAAATAATCATTTTTTCCTTGTATTTGTCCCTTTGGCCTCAACAAGATAATTGCATGTCACAATTTTTCCCTCCCTCTTTGAATTCCTCACCAACATTCTAATATATGAGGATTGTTGCCCAAACTGTGACAACAACCTTAAAAAGGCATTTTCACGAAATTCACTCTTTACACATTTTTGTGATTTGTTAGAATTGTAAGTGGTATATTAAACACACATAAATTATGCCCTTAACCCTTGACATTTATAATAATGCATAAATATAATATTAAATACACACATAAATGGCATCCCTAAGACTCTCACACATGAATGATGAACATAAACAACACATTTAACCTACACAAATATATGACATACATAAGTGCCCCACCTTATGTTCCATACACATAAGAAACACATCTAGACAAATAGACATGCAAGTAACACAAATAAATAATGCACATACATAAAAGACATAGCTAAATAAACACCACCCTCAAATTAAATTTAAAAACATTCTTTTGAAAATTATTTCCAAAACCACAATAATTAAAGTTTTGAAACTAGTTTATAAAATCCCATTTCCCAAATTTTATTTATCATGATTTTTAGAAATAATTTTTGAAAATTCTCTCAAAAACTTTTAAAAATGTTTTGGAAACTATTTTATCAAAAATCATTGCTAACCTAAACCATTGCCAAATTTTTTTATTGTAATGTAATTACTTACTTCCTACACTAAGATGCATGATTGTACAATAAACATTTCATCTCATCTTAAGTTATTGTTCGCTCAACTACTAAAACTTTGACACCATTGTCAATGTTAATATCATGTTCACCTCCACCTACCTTTTTCAATGTAATATCATGTTCACCTCCACCTACCTTTTTCAATGTTAATATCATGTTCACCTCCACCTACCTTTTATATTTTGAATTTTATTAAAATAATAAAATCCACTATTTTTTTCCATACCCATACCATCAATCCAATAATATTCAAAGACCAATCTTTGAAAATATTATTCGCTTAACTCGTTCTAACCATGACTTACGGTACTTTTCATGTTACTATACCTCCCATCGTCTATATACCAAATTTTAATGCTTATATTGGTTAGTTAAATCGATATGAAATCAGTATAACATGCAATTATTAGCATAGGGTAACAAATATACATTCTGGGTAATCAAGGAGCTTGTTAGATTGTTGGATGCCATGATGTGGAGTGTTGACATCTATCATGGCTCTAATGGGCATTGTGTCAACGCCTCCACTGCGGGGTTTCCAAAAATGGAGCAGGTACTCTTGGGATAAATTAGCTTACCTTCTACCCATAGAAATAAGGAACATTATCTACAAAATTCAACTTGGCATCTTATAAATTTACGTGTATAAAGTTGTTATTAATAAATGGTATGTTCCGTTCTCTCTTAGCGATAAAAGGTCATTCATGTTTGTAAAATATGGTGAATAAAAGGTCATTCATGTTTGTAAAATATGGTGAATTACCAAGTGCAAACAAAATAGTCTAATAATGTATTTATGGAATATGTATTTATGTTATTATGATATTTCTATTTTCTCTTAATGATTACAAATAAGAATATAGTAAATTATTAGGTGTAAAGAAATAAGTATAGTAATTATAGGTGAGGGAATATGATTGTATATTTTTGTAAAAGTATATTTATTTGTGTTAATATTTTGAAGCCTTATCATATTTTCAAGTTTTTTTTTTTTCAAAACTCAGTCAAGTTTTTATGATAAGTTTTTAGTGTTATGATTTTTTTAGTTAAGAGAGAATTTGAAAATTTCATGTTGAATACCCTTAAATGTTAGCTATAAATATAGCCATTAATTTTAATCTATTGTAAATTAAACATAATTTGCAATTCCTACACTTTTGTGTTTCTATAAATCATATTCTATTACATTAATTAAAAATAATATGGATATAAAGAAACATATCCCAATCAATGAAACCATAGCTTATAGTGGAAAAAACCTTGACATGCCAAGAAAAACCCACTCTAGATTATCATAAGAACTTATCCCAGTCTATTTTGTTATATTTTGAATGATAAAATATCATGCACAAACCCTAAACCCTTTTTGTAACATGAAACAATTAATACCTTACTTATCATACAATATCAAACCAAACGTACTTCTACTCTATATATATATATATATATATATATATATATATATATATATATATATATTCAATGAAGAAATATATGTATATCCTGTATATGAATAATATAGATATTTTAATAATTTAAGGGACTATCAATCAACAAGGCTCAAAGCCATTACAAGGATATACTCACTATGGGCTCAACATGCCACATGTGGAAATCCAACTTGAGTGGGAAGAATAACAACATTTCTCCCAATTACCCAAGCTACATCTAATTTTCTCACACACACACATTCTATTAGAAATAGGGCGGCTGACTTTATGGCCAATTGGGGAAGCGGCGGAGGGGATAGGCGGATAGATGGTAGTTAGAGGATCGCTGAGAACGATCCCCGATGGGCAGAGCTAACAGATATCTTAAACCAGGACTTATATGATGCGACGGTGCCAGCGCGGAATCCATAATTCCCTTCTAATTATGGTAAGAAGGGACATCTGTTCCACAGGTCATGATGATGGGGAGAGTAGACAGGTTCGTGTGAACGGAATTTATACCCAACTTGCTTGGAGTCATAACCATACTGTCCCATTGCTCATTTCAAGAAGAGGATGGGATTGGGTTTTGAGGAGGAGAGGACGCTTCGTCAGAATGATGGTGAGTGAATCCACTTATGGTAACACATTTGGATTGCGGATTAATGACCATCTTAAATGGCAATACAGCTATAGGAACCCAAGGTGGCGGTTTGATCATGTTTTAAATCTTGCATGCATGCGAATGAACTGGCGTTCGGGGTCATTTGCGAATTGTCGAGAGGAGAAGAGTAGGCAGAGGATTTTGGTGATAACAGGCATAGAGGATATGGCGGAGGGTCAGGACAGGGATAGAGGCCACCGGTTGCAGAGTATGGAGAATAGACGGGATACGAAGGGTAAGGGCCAGGTTGAGGAGGCCTTCCAGAAGATTATGTTGAATATATCAGATGACTCGGACACGGAGTTTGACATAAGTGATTACCTGGTGGATGATGAACCCTGGCGCAGACAAACAGGTGGGGATAAGCGGGGAAAAGCGCAGAGGAAGAAGGACGAAGCCCGGGACGAAGAGCAGGAGTCTGAGGAAGAGGCGGAAAGATATGTGGGAGGCCGACGGGGACAGAGACGGGGAGGGTGTGTGCAGAAGACGGAAGGTGCCAGCCAGCGGGGCAGAGGGAGTGGTAGCGGGCGAAGAGGCAGAGGGGGTAGGACAGCAAAAGCTGAGTATGAGGAAGAATTGGGCAATGAAGCCAGAGGCAAGAAACGAGGCAAGAGAGATATGCAAAAGAAACTTCAGGAAGCTGAAGAGGCTTATCACCAGCGTACGCATCCTAACATTCGCAGGATCATTGATCATTTGGAAGAGGAAGCATGGCAGGAACAATCAGGGTCAGAACTGGAGGATTGGGAGACATTTCTGCCTAACCCAGGACATACGAGAGGCAGGATGACCTTATATAAACAGTCTCTGCATGTCTATTGGGGCATGAAAAGACTCCTAGCTAAAGCACTTGAACAAGTAGCCATGGAAATGGTAGAAACGGCTCAGGGTATACCTGCAATGAAGAAAGAGATGCAGAATCTTCAAGTCACCTTAATGATGCAAGACAAGAAGATGGATGAGATCCTGAAATGTCTTCAAGCCAGTGGATTGGGTGTCAAGATGGAGAATGAGACCAATCTGGAGGTCCACAACTAGCAGCAGATGGAGCAGCCGGAAAGAGGTTTTTTGTTTGTAGTTTTCTCTAGATATACTAGTTTTATATGTATAAAGTCATACACTGTTTTATTGTAGGAAAGGTAGTTGGATGTGTGTTGTGGGAAACAAGATTGCTGGGTTTATATTTTTGGATAATAGGCTATATAGCATGGGTAGAAAAACTGAAGTTATTCTATTTTTGGATGGGAATTAAGAACCTCAGGTGGTCAAGATACCCGGTTTCCCTTCGAGGCGGGTTGAGACCGGCCAACATGTTTTATGTCTATGATCTTTAATTTCCAGTAATAGAAAAGAAGAATCCTGCCTTTGCTTACAAAAAAAAAAAGATTGTTTATTCTATAGAAGGGGTTACATTTGGCCTTGGTTGGGGCTTTCTACCACCAACGTGGTTCAAGAAGAGGATTGAAGCATGTGGGAATTTCAATCATTGAAATAAATTTTGTAGTATAACTTTAACATGCTTGATATTATTCTAATGGAGGATGGAGGTCTTCATTTATAGATTTTTTGGGAACCAAAACTTATTTAGAATGAAAAAAGACTTCAAATGTGCAATACCTATAGGTATGGTGGAGATCTTCATTTATGGATTTTTTGGGAACCTGAATTTATTTAGAATGAAAAAACATTTCACTATGTGCAATACCTATAGGTATGGTAGACTTAAATGAAGTTGACTTGATTTGCATGGGTGTCAAATTGACCCCAAAAAAAATTCCATGAGCGATAATGTTATTGAAGTTATAAAGTTTGCCACAACCAAGTTGCAATAGTGACCATGCACTTCCAAAAGATTCAAGGTGCCATTGTTTTCTTCATAAAAGGATGAGTTAAGAAGTCTTTACATTGTCAAATTAAAAGTCAATTTGATTTTAATGTATAATTGACATATTTTATTATGTTTTTTAGTTCATAAGATATGTTTGGAAGTATTTCGTGATATTTTTAGTAAAAAACACCAAAATAATACAATCAAATAATAATATTTAGTAAATAATTGAAATATCTCGCCAAAAGAGTCATTACCTTTTTTCCGGGGAAAAAAGCAACTTTTTATTTAGATAATAAAAGTTTAGATCCAATGGTTCTTAAGCCACGCTGGGCTCATTGATACATTCACAGCTCAACCCGCAGGGAGCTATTTGCTGTTTGAAGCCTGAGAGAGTCTTCCTCCCGAGAGGAGGATGAAAATCCATAAAAACGATAAAACTAATGTTATCCGGAGTCTCCATAATGGAAAAAAACTCCATAACAGTCAAAAAAAGTGTCCACCGGCAATGTATATGTTCAAAAAAAAGATAAGAGATGACTGAAAGCTGTGATCGGTCAGCCGAAAAGAAGAAAACTTCTAAGGAGAAATATATACAATATATTAAAACAGTGTATAGAGAAAAACTAAATAAGAGCCGTCAAAAATGGGGCGGATCAAAAACTGAAATTAATGCTGCTGATCATAAGGAGGCTGGTCTGATCTGAAAGACTGCCCCTGGTATATCTCTTCTATCGCCCAGCTGTCCAGATCCTGTTGTAGACCTGCCTTAGATAACTGATCTGCTTCTTCATTCCTTTCCCTGTAGATATGGCATAATGAAAACCTATTAAAGAGAGTCTTCAGATATAAAATCTCTTCAACAATTGTCATTAAAATTTGATTTTGGCAAGCAGCTGAACCATTGATCCAATTTATAACATTAAGAGAGTCCCCAAATAACTGTATAGAGTTGATGTTTTTGTGTTGAAGCCAGCATAATAAGAGACGTAAAGAAGAGAGTTCTGCAAAATTGTTTGTTCCTGAACCCAGCCCAACCGAGGCTTTTAGAATGTGTTCTGAATTGATATGCATGCTCATGCCTGCGCCGGCCCGATTGTTTTGAGAGGCTCCGTCAAAGAAACCACAAGGGATATCCTCCTGAATTATGAAGTTATTTTGTTTTGTTCTGGTTTTTTTTTCTTCAGGGGGAGGCAGAGCAGAATAGATGGCTGTGATATTTGAGGCAATGACAGAGGGCGGTGTAATTTGATCTTGGAACAGACTCTTATTTCTCGCTAGCCACACACCCCAGCAGAAGATAATAGGCAAGTTCCTCATATTCCCTTCCGTATAAGTTTGCCACCACTTCCTCCAGGTATCGCCCAACGGCTCATTTCCCCATTGTGCAATAACCTTGAGAAAACCAGTGACCTCCTCCCAAATCTTCCTCGAGAAAGGACAGGTGGTGAAAAGATGATTTAAAGTTTCCTCATCAGACTTGCACAGAGGACAACGCCCTGGACCAGCTAAAAACCTAGATTGTAGGATTTCCCATGTTGGAGCCTTCCTTTTTAGAATACACCATAGAAATAGCTTAGATTTTGCTGGGCTTTTGAGTTTCCATAATGCTTTGGACCACCATTCCGGTACTCCCCATCCTATCTTTCCCAATAGAAAAGAGTATCCCTCTTTTGGAGAGTATCCCCCCGTTTTGCTGTGAGCCCACATTAACCTGTCAGGTTCCTCCCTTATCCTAACATTGGATCGTTTTAGTTCTTTGATGAAACATGTCCATTCATTCTTCCATCTAACATTTAGCCCTAACTATTCATCATCCTTCCAGGCCTGTCCCCAAATAGTTGTCTGCCCAACTCTTGCCACCTGATTTAATGAGGTGATATCTTTGGACTCAAGATGTCGAAGGAGCCCTAGCGATAAGGCATAAGCTTCATTGCACCCGACCCATGGGTCTCTGCCGATCCTGATTTGTCTGCCATCTCCCACTTTCCATGCTAACCCTTGCTCAATCACTGAGAAAGCATCCACCGTGGCCTTCCAAATTACAGAAGAGTTTTTTGCCTTCTTGTTCTGGCTCCGGATCCAATCTTCCAAGGGCGTTGGATCGATATACTTCCTTTTAACCACCCTTGTCCATAGATTTTCTATAGTTATAAGCCTCCAACCAGACTTTGCTGCTAACGAAGTGCTGAACTCAGGAAGTCTTTTAATCCCCCAACCTCCCCACTCTTTTGATCTGGCCACTTTGTCCCATGCCACCCACGGTAAACCGGAGAAATCCTTAGAGCCTGCCCACAGAAATCTGCAACAAATTCTTCTGATTTTCTCCATTACACCTTTAGGAATCCAAGTTAGAGCAGCCCAGTAAACAGGGATGGCTAGCAAGACCGATTTGATGAGTGTTAACCTACCAGCTCTGGACAGCCATCTATAGCTCCAATGTGAGATTCTAGCTTCAATTTTTGCTATAAGCCAGTTCCAATCTGCTTTTCTGTAAGCAACTGGTTTTAGCCAAAAGCCCAGATATTTGAAAGGAACATCCAAAGATTGGCTAGGAAAAGGAAAAAGATCGGCCAGAAGGCTCCTTTCCCTTCTGTCCACATCTGCCAAACAAACTTGTGATTTCACAGAATTTATCTGCATTCCAGTTGCTTTTAGAAAAAGATCAAAAATGCATTTTATCTCCTTTAATTCGCTGTAATTACCATTTGTAAAGATCAATATATCATCAACGAAAAGAAGATGAGTGATGTAGAGATTTATAGCTACCTCTATACCTTTTACCTTGTCCTCACTTCTGGCTTTATGAATCAGCCTGCTAAGTCCTTCAGCCACAAGGAGAAACAGAAGAGGAGATAATGGACACCCTTGTCTGAGACCTCTCTGGCTAGAGAAAAAGGAAGAGGCGGCTCCATTGACCAAAACTGCAAAGCTGACATTTGTTATACATCCCATGATCCATCTGACAAATGGATAGTTGAAACCCACATGAGTAAGAAGCATTCGTAGATAGAGCCAGCTTATCCTATCAAATGCTTTGGAGAGGTCAATTTTGAGAACAGCTCCTTTCTTTTTCTTTATTTTGACACTGTGGATTGCCTCCTGAGCAACCCCAATAGCTTCATGGATTTGTCTGCCATCCAGGAACCCAAATTGTTCCATAGATATGTTCCTTGACAAGATTGGAGCTAATCTGAGGGCGATAACCTTTGAAATAATCTTATAAATGCAGTTGCACAATGAAATTGGTCTGAAATCTTCAAAGCTTTCTGGCTCATTCTTCTTAGGAATGAGGGCAATAAATGTTGAATTAAATGGTCTATAAATGTCTCCTTTCAATCTTGACTCTTCTACAACTTCAGTTATCTCGTCTCCAATTAGATCAAAAAAATGGAGAAACAATTCAATAGTCCAGCCATCAGGGCCTGGACTTTTGTCTTTGCCTAAAAGCTTCATGGCTGCTTCAGTCTCCGCCTTAGTGACCGGTGATGAAAGATCTTCAGATTCTTCTTCCTCAATGAATCTGGGAAAACATTGCACAGTTTTGAAGACTTCTGCAATAGTAGCCTCTCTCTGATCAGAATATAAGTTTTGAAAATGTCTTTTCCCTAATCCAGAAAGTTCTGAAAAGGACCTGACATCTCTTCCTTCTTCATTTTTAAGGCACCAAATAGTGTTTATTGATTTTCTTCCTTTTGCAAAATTATGAAAAAATTTGGTGTTTTCATCCCCAGACTTTAGCCAAACTGCCCTGCTCTTTATTCTCCATTCTTCTTCCCTTTCCAGAAGTATTCTGGTTTGCTGCTTCTCCAAAAGAAGAATTCTATCCTTAGATTCTTGAGATGAGTATCCATCTGAATCCAAACTCTCCATCTGCTTCAGATCTTCCCTTATACAGATCAGCTCCTCATTTTGTTTCAATTTCCTAACCCTTGCCCAAGAGATAGTAGCTGATTTCAATCTTTTTAAATTTTCCATGAACAAATAGCTTTTCTCCTCTCCTGCATTGTGTTCTGGGTGAATCCAAGTTTTTTTAAACAGATCACTGAAAGAAGGATCTTGAAGCCAAGCAGGATTAAATTTGTAAGGGGCGGGGGGCTTGTGAGGAGGAGTAGATAGGTCTAAAAAGATTGGGAAGTGGTCCGAATTCCCAGTTTCCTCAACCCACTGTCTGATTAGGGGAACTTTGGCGGATAGCGAGTCAGACAGCAGGAAACGATCTAATCTTTTGGCAATTCTGTCTGCACCTACTCTTCGGTTCCTCCAAGTTGGCTTTAGCTTAAACGGGAGAGGGTCAACAAAGTTATTCTCTGAGATGAGATTATGGAAAAAATCTGTAAGAGGATCTTCTCTCGCCGATGGTCCCCAAGCTTCAGCACGACCCAAAGTGAAGTTTAAATCACCACCCAGAATCATCACAGGAGCTTTCAAAACAGATTTTGTCATCAAGTCATCCCAGAAAAGTTCCCTACCTTGACAAGGCCCATAGATATTTACTATGGTGATAGGGAAATGGAAATCAGGGGATATTATCTCCATTCCCATAACATTCTTCATCCCCCAGTTGTTGAGAACTTTAACCCTCCCTTCTTTGTACCCAATTGCTGTTCCCCCCGAATGTCCAAAGGCATCCATAGCACTGAAAGTCCACCCTGGAAGAAGAGCATTAAGCATAGGTTCAATCTCATAAGCCTTCCCCAGGGTTTCTTGCAGAAAGATAACATCTGCTTTTGAGTTGAAAATCCATTCTTTCAAGGCCAGTTTTTTGGGTTTGTTGGCCAAACCTCTGCAATTCCAGGATGTTAGGATCATTTGATAACTCCCTCAGGGGGATGTGCTGCTCTAAGAACCCCCTGGATGGAATATTGTTTGCCATCTGCAACATCCATCTTTGCTTTAAGTTTCGCCTTGAACAGGTCAGATTTCCGCCCTCGTTTGTTTATGGATTTGTTCTGTGTAGGAAGCATGCCCAGCCCACCTAAAGACCCCTGAGTCACTTGGTTCCCACCCAGAGATCTCAGATTGTATGGGCAAGGGGTCCGGGTCACAGGGAGAGGGAGAGGAGGCCAATTGTCTTCACAGTTTATATCCAGAAGAGGTAAAGTTTCAGTTAAAGTTTCCACATCCGGCTTTAACATAGTGACGCCCATATTATCAACAATATATTTTTCTTGCTCTTGATAAGACGAAGAAGCAATATTATGATTTACATTTGAATGCTCAGGAGAAATTAAAGAGGAGAGAGTCCCTGAGCACTTACCCTTCTCCGGATCGTCGGATAGAGTTAGATGTGTTTCCTCGACAGAACCCTTCACAGCTTCCGGGTCTTTAGCTATTACCTCGACGGCCCCTTCCACAGCTTCCTGATCTATGCCATTTTCCGCCTCCAATTCTATAGGTTGTGCGCTTGCATCCGATGGTCCTTTCTCTATCTCCTCTGCCTCCATATTCGTATGGTCTTGTGGCTCCGGTATGTCCTGCTCCATCCTTGTCTGAGCATCGTATTGAGCATTTACTCTGTGAGCGGATGTCCTACGAAAATGTCTCCTTCTTCTCTTATGGGGGCAATCTTTTGCTAAATGTTCGTGCTCATGGCATCTAAAAGGCAGGTATTCATAGTCTAAAATCTGTTCATAGACATATTCATCAAATTGTAGGTTAATCTTTTGTGCCAAACCCCCGCTCGGTTTGAGCATTACTAGAATGCGCGCTGTTGCCCTATTATTTGTTGTTAAGAAAGACATATCCGCTGTCATGTATGCCCCCAACCTGTTACCGATAGTTCTGAATACATCCTCAGTCCATAGTAAGGAGGGTAAACCCGGAGCACGCACCCAGACAGGAAATATATCAGTGCGCTCCTTAATAGCATCAAACAAAGGAGACCATTTTTTAAATAGTACAGGAATGTTGTCAATATGCCATATACGCTGCAGAACCCAATCCACCGATTCTCTGTCATCAAATTTGAATTTGAACCATCCTTTTGCTAATACCTGGGCTTCGAAATTTACAGATCTCTCTGGTGTGAAACTTCTTTCGCCCTATTCTTGAAGAAAAACAGATGTATATGGCTTACCTCTGACTCTGCCTACCAAAGTGCAATCTGCCACCGCTAGAGCTTCTATCATAGATACCTCCATCCCCAGAACCAGGTTGTCCGCTATTACCTGTGTTCCAATGGGTCTTTTCTGTTTCCTTGTCGCTCCTCTTTGCCTTGAGCTTTCCACCACCAGTCTTCTTCCTTCACGTTCCTCGTTATTATCTGGTGTTATCTGTGCTGAGCCCAAAAGGGTATCTGATTCCCACAGAGGCGGGTTCTGTCCTGAAAGACCCAAATCGTCGTTCCCAGAGAACAAGTTATCCGCCCCCAAGCCATCATTTCCTTCCGGCCCACCTGCTAAGGAAATGCCGAGGACGCTTGGCTGAGTCTCGGGTTGGCCTTGGGAATCTCGTGGGAGGGAAATCCTCGTAATCGAGGTTGAAGCACCTGGAAATCTAGGTTGCTCAAGACCCGCTGGAAACCCTAGCTGGGTTATTTCTTCGAGCCCCTTAGGGTTTGTAAACCGAGATTTCAGAGGTTGACCCTTTGGATCCGAAGGCTGACTAGCCGCATTCACCCCTCTCCAATCAGACTCTTTCCCTTGTTGAATAGGGCCGACCTCTGGACCTTCATTCTGAGTCACTCTGTCCGGCTCCTTGCCTTGGAATAAAACCTGAGGGATCTCCGCCTGAGATGCAGACTCCAGACTGGGGATATCTACGGACCCAAAATAGTAGTTCACATTCTGAGAATTGATTTCCTTGCCCCACATGGAAAGTATATCTTCAACATCTGGGTCCAGTGCTAAAAACTCGGAGGGTTTAACCATGGTTGAAACTTCCAAGGAATAGAGACCACCGACAGACCAAAGTAAACGGAAACAGCAGACAACAGACAGTTGACAGTATTTAATATTTTACTTTACCGACCAAAGGAAAAAGCCAAAACGCGGATTAACCTCCATCTGCCAGTTGCAAAAAGCTGAAAGGGAAGCTTCCGCGTCGGCAGCTGTGCGGGGAACAGGCCTCGTCTACCTACCCAAACCCTGTTCGGGGTTCAAGTCTCTGACCAGAGTTCGAAACCCTCCCCTGCTGCATCCTTCCCGCCGCTTCTTGAGCATTCTTCTGCCAACAGAGATATTTCGCGAGTCATTACCTACTTATCACACAAATATCATATTAACATACTTTTTGTCTATAATAAAGATAAAATAAAATAAAATTATAATTTTTTTTATGCTAACTCAACCATATATATATATATTGAAATTACTGCAAAATTCAAAATTTAACAGAAAAAAAAATTATGTCTTACAAAAATGTTTTTCATAACCATAACCAAAAAAAAAAAAAAAAAAAAAGGTTAATATTGAGACATTACCTAAATTTGAATCCCAAAAGATAAAATTATATTTTTACATAAAAATTATTTAGATTATTAATATTTAAACCTTATCCCAGATAAAGATAGAGTACAGAAAATCACTTCGGAATTATAAAATAAATTTTTAATTTCCAAATTCAAATGGTTATTTTTTCTATGAAAATGTATTCTTTTCGTTATGTTCAAAAGTTTGATTCTACAAATCAAGTAACGAATTGGATTTGGGAAATTATGAACATAATTTGCTTCAGCCGACTCTATCCTCTACCATATTTTGTGCAGTATCCCACTCTCAGGTTTTACCGTTGAATGTCGGGGCTAGCGGCTTCCCTTATCTTCACTCATCGATCTTGTACAGGGCTTGGCAAGTTGGTATCTTTATGGATTGACACGAAGAATTTTTTTTAAGACGTAAAAACACTTTTACGATTGTCCGGAGGGCGGTGAAGTGGGCTCCAATTTTCTCCCCAATGGCATGCACGACACTTATTGTGATTGTTTCCCAAAAGAAAACAACGACCACGTGAAGTGGGCTCCACTTTTCTCTCTCGTGGTATGCAGGAACGACGTACACCCGGTCACTGCTGTGGGTTTTAGTTCGTGATTTCCTGGTTGTAGGTTCGGTATTTCCTGGCCAACGGTCCGCTCTTCGATTTTTGGGTTTTGTCATTTCTCTACATCCGGCAATCCAAAAGAACAGATGGCAGTTCATTCAGCGCAAGTAATTGAATGCATCCATTCGATAATGGTATTTTCTGTTCTCCATGATCTGCATCTTTTAGCGTGCAAGAACTTGTAACTTACCTTTTTGCCTAGGGTTTAAGATTTCAGATGGTTTCCTTGAATCTTCCGTTGAAATTTATGCGCTCTGCCTGGAAACGCAGAGCATAAGGTGATTAGATCAGTGTAAATTAGAACTCGTTTTATATTCACCTAACTCCTGATTGTTTTTCGGAGTGGTCCTTCATTCCTAATAGGTATTGGTTGAATATATACACTTTACCATCTTTCTCGAAGGTACCAAACGCCCAGAACAGAGGGACCAGAGTTAGCCATTTTACCTATGGAATTGAGTGTAGTTCCCAACCCTGGGTGAGAACCTGTCCATCACATGGGTAACATGTAATATTCTCCTCGGTGTCTCGGCATCACCTACCAAAGAAAAGCTAATTCCTCTGGAAATTTACATTTGGCTCAACAAAATATTAATTAAAAAGAGCATGGTAAGATAATGTCTCACGCTGTTTTAACATGGCTTTAAGCATGTTGTATATTTATTTTTCCAGGTAAGTGATTTAATGTGAATGGAAATGCATCATATTTGTAAGAATTTCCACAATGGATGAGTTTGTATTTATTATTGAATTATTATGAAATTTTAAATTTAGAATTAAATTAAATAAGATATTTTTGAATATTTCATTGTTATTTATTTGTTTTCTTCTTTTACTTTTTCATAGATTGTTTATTCGCATTTATTTGTTTTTTTCTTTTACTTTTTCCTAGATTGTTTTTAACGCATTTAGATAGATAGGATGGAATATTTATTGCAAGTATGATTTGTTAAATTTTTATTGTGAAAAGTTATACCGTAATTAATAATATTGTTTATATGGTAATTAAAAACATTAATAATATTTGTTAATTTGTAAGTTGTAAAATGTCATATATTGCTGGATCTTAGCACATTAAATTTTTTTAAGATAACTTATTATTATCACTAAGATTTTTAGGATTTCTGTTTAAAATATAGAAGTTTTTCAATTCCAAAGTTTTAGCATCTCAATTGCATAGTCTTCAATATAGGAGTTCAATCTCCTATTAAATGGGAGTCTATATAAGTAATTTAAAGATAAAAAAACATTTCGTACCTAGTAAGTGGATATCATGTGTATCTTATGGTTTGAAATCTTTTGGGAGCTAAAGCAATGAAAGCTACATCAATATAAGTAATTCAAAGATAGAAAAATATTTGGTACTTGGTGATTGGGCATCATGTCTATCCTAGGGCCTTTAGAATCTTCTCAAAGATCAAATAATGAAGTTTATGTTAATGTAGGAAGAAACAACATAGTTGAAACAACACCATCAATAAATCCATCAAATGTGATGAAATTGCATGCAAACTTGAACATAGTGGCGTGACATCAAATCCTCTAGCCCAACATGACTTGTTTACATCAAAAATACATATCCAATTATGGGAGCTACTCTCCAAACATTCATTATCTAATAAAGAAAGAAAAAAAATTATTTAAACCTATAAAAAAAGGGAACCATTATGCACCAGTTATTATCTTAGGGTAGTAAGAACAAGGAATCATAATACACAAATATTACCCTTGCCATGTATTGATTTTATTGTAATTTATCACTCTTCAACTTCTTTTCCTTAGACTGTAAACTCATATCCCTACCATAGACAACAATTGAACATCAGTCTTTCTTAAATCCAAGGCTTTATGTATAATCCTACATAGTTGAAATACAAGGCTCTATGTATAACTCTGTATAATTGAAAACTATCTCGAGTTTTGATGTAAATGATTTTTAGTTGGCCAACTTTAAAAAGTGTCTACATTAAACCATAATTTTGCAAAAACATAATCATTATTTTTTTCTACCAAAACTGAAATCATTAGATGCTCATAAAATGACTATAGATGATGCTAAAATGGATGAATACTAAATATATAACCTTAATGTTTAACAATGAAAAGATATTGTCGACTATTGGTTGGTGTTTCAGATTTGATGTGTGTTATCAATTTCTAATAAGATGTTTTGCATCCAAATTATCAAAAAACTAAATTCTTAAAATTGAGTATAGATATCTAAACATTAAGGAAAAAAACAAATATTAACTTTATTTTCTTAATATTATAAAATATTATGACTCCATTCTTATATATAATTTCAATTATATAAAAAATATTTATTTTTAATAAAATTAGTATATTTATTAATTGAATTTGGGAATTAAGTAGCCTGGTTTTTTAAAATAAAAAAAGAAGAATGAAATTATATTTAATATATTAGCATTAACATAATTTTTTAAATAAGTATATTCATTTATTTAAATTTGAATGGATTTTATATATCTATATATATAATTATTTAATTTAATAATTTTAGTTTAAAGTAATTTTTTTATTTAAATAAATTTAATTTGATAATATAATTAGAAATCTAATTAAATATTTTTTTAAATAAATAAAGTGATAATTAATTAAATAAATAATTATTTAATTACAATTAAATAAATATTTTTTAAATTATGAAATTTAACCAGTGAAGTACCATATGCTTAGTTGATCAAACCAATTACATATGTGATAAGATAAATAGAGGGGAAATTTTTGGTAGATAAAATTGATTTCAAAATTTTATCGTCTTATGTGATGTTCACTTTGGTTTACCTTTCATGTAGAATAATAACATTTTGTACATGTTGAAAAAATGCTTTTTCCTTTTAAAAACACATAATTGAAGATAATTACAGGGGATAATATATTTTGTAGATAGAGTTTATTTCTAACTTTATCATGTCACTTAGTTTTACCTTCAATGTAGAATATCAACAACATTTTGTGCATGTGGAAAAATGTTCTTGAAGTTTTTGTTTATTTTTGTGTAATTTTATTTTTCTTCTAAAAACAAAGATCAACTCTTATACTTGAATAGATAAATAGGGAAGAATATATCAGGTGGATAGTGTTGATTTCTGATATTCACTTTGCTTTACTCTCAATTTATAGTATTAACAACATTTTATGTATGTTAAAATGTTTTTTTTCCAAATAACCTTTTTTTGGTTTGAATAATTACATCTTATTTGAAAAAAAGATATCAATTAATTATATGAATGTAGTTTATGTAAATTTTATTTTATTGCAACATTTTGAAAGTTTGGTATTGGGAGCCGTGTTCTTATTTAAAATTCTACATATATTTTTTTGCTAAATTTTTATCAAGAATGAAAAATGAATATATACCTCAATTCTCTTAAATAAGATTTTTTTTTGTCCAAATTTTTTTTCCTTCTTTACACAAATTGAATCATTTTTGAGAAAAATAAGATAATGTAGAACAATTAAACTTACTAACTAATTGAAAATAGAAATGTTTTCTCACCTTCATTTAAAGTTATTGTCTAAAATTACTTATATATAAAAGGTATACTATGTAAAAATGATATTTTGTACTGTTTTTTAAACTAGCACAAATATTGTTGAGAAAAAATTTAGAGTGAAAAATGTTCATTTAAGTAACATCAAGCATTTTATAAATCGCCCAAAAAATATAGCCCTTATTCATTCTTGCATGTCCATAAATTTTAACCTACATGTATATAAATTTTTATATATATATATATATATATATAATTTAAAAATATTATTTATTATTAAATATGAACTATTATAGTTATAATTTAATTTATATTAAGCCAGTAAAAATTATTTAAAAATATATTTCATTTTATTTTTATTTTTTTTTTGCAATTGACAATAATATTATGCACATATCCTTTTCATTAAGTAATCATTTTTATTTATGCTAATATACTATATGGTTTAATAATAAGAAATATTTTGTTTTTAAAATATATATACTAAACCTAGGTTTTTAGTGTATAAAAATTCAAGTTAACAAGTTGGATAAAATATATTTAAATCCCCTATTTTTATGAAGAGACTCGTCCAATTTACACCTTGGATAGTACCTATTTACATCTCCTGATTACAAGTATGAATCACACGTGTTAAGAGAAACGTCCAATTTACACCTTGAAAATAGGACTGATGAGTTGTAATGTTTGTTTTTGATCTGGATATTCGGACCTCTCTTAGTCTTATATTTATATATTCTGATATTTTTTGGAAACTAAATGATCTGGCTACTTTTACAAAGTAAATAACAATAATCAAAGTCAGAAGTTTAACCTAATTCCCCTTGCAATTAGATTTGTAACCAAAATTGTTTAGAAAAACAAGGGACATTTGATGCCCCATATCCCACGTGATCGTTCACACGCTTCGTTACTCACCTCTGCATTGATCGCATTCATAATCTGATTTGATTTGAAAGTGGAGACAATGAAGTTGCTAAAATTTCAATCCATGATCCCCAGTTGTCTCAGTGAAGATTGTTTCAGAGTAACAGACGGAGACGATAATACAAGGAGATGGAGAAACCCCGGCGCATTGGCTCAGTCACCTGGGCTCCAGAACACTAGATGAAGGAGTAGCAACTGCAGAATGGACGTGGGGACGTGTCAAGTCAGTGTTAAATGTGTAATTTCAACGCAGCCGAAAACAACCAAACAAAACCACCTATCTTGTTCGCACCGCCTTTTGGCAAAGGCTGTTTTTCCTTGGAGCCCTCCGAACACACTCACTAGCCGCCACGCGTCCCATGTACGAGCAACCGAAAACTGCTTTCCCCGGACGCTAAAGTCCGTTTGTTTTGCTGGTGGATGGTGTGCGAACCACGTCGGATCAGCTCAGCGATCTGGACGCATAATCTCCGCCGTTGACTTCCCGAAGATGCATAACGCCCGCGCGACAAGTCAGATCTTTGCGTGGAGTGAAAGTCTTTTGCGTTGACCACCGTAGGAGGAATTTATGGAATTTAATGTTGGTCGTATTTTCTTTGGTGAGGTTTTAATATGTTATGGGCATGTCTTTAATTGTTGGTTATGGGCATATGTCCCTTACCATATACGATATTTTTTTTATGTTTTTTTTGAGACATTGTTATGAAGGTCTACGTGTGGCAATTTTTTTATGGGGGTGCTGTGCACGATATGAAGTTTTTTTTTGTTGTGAGTGGGGTGACAACGCACGAGTGAGTGCGATTTTTATTTTTGTAAATGCACAACAGTGCAAGAGATAATATAGAACATGGCTGTAAAGTTTGTCAGGCATTTGAAAAACAGAGGTATGTTTTGAAACTGTTTATGTAATATCCACAGCAGTGGAAAATCTGCAACAGAGTTTATTTTGTGAATCCCTCTTTGCACAGAGGATGGAATTTGTATCAGTGTTTTCAGTTTTAAATTAATAGAAATGTGTTGTGACTGTGTAATGGTGTCTTCTGAGTCATTTTGATTTTTAAGAGGTTGTCTGCAAAAGATCCTGGACAAAGTAAACAGAGCATTGTCTCTGTGGTGAATTTTATTTTGGTTTTGGTATTTCTCCATCCATTTAAAAAAAATACCCAACAGTGGTATCAGAGCAGGCTTAGGCTCTTTGTAGGAGACAAAGAAGCTGAAGGGAGAAGGTTGTTGCTGCAGCAAAACCTCTCAGGCAGTTAGAAGACTCAGACAGCGAAGGATTCAGGTATTCCCCAAAAGCATTTCTCTTGTTATTGCAGAAGACAGTCAGTTTTTAAAAAAAATCACAGTCAAGGATTTAAAACCATAGTTCAAGATGCAAGGAATGGCAAGCACAAGCATGGGTATGTTCAACACCCAGCTCCCACACTTTAATGGGAAGAACTATGACTACTGGTCTATAACCATGAGAGCTTTGTTCATCGCTCAAGATATATGGGAACTAGTAGAATATGGGTTTGAGGAACCAGCAGATGAAACTGAGTTCAATGCATTAACTCAGGGAGAGAAGGATCAGCTGAAGCTCAATAGGAAGAAGGATGCAAAGGCCATTGTCTTGTTGTATCAAGCAGTGGACCAGAGTATATTCCCAAGGATAGCAGCAGCTACAACATCACATGAAGCATGGCAAACTCTCAAGACAGCCTATCAAGGCATGGAGAGAGTGAAGACAGCAAAATTGCAAATGCTGAGAAAGGATTTTGAAAACTTGAAGATGAAGGAGTCAGACAACATTGAATCATTCTTCACTCATGTGATTGGTGTAATCACACAAATGAGAACTCATGGAGAAACCATTGAAGATAGGAGAATAGTGGAGAAAATATTGAGGGTTTTACCCTCAAGGTTTGATGCCATAGTCACCACCATTGAAGAGACAAAGGATCTCTCAAAGTATTCAGTTGATGAGCTACATGCATCACTGATAACTCATGAGCAGAGGTTGAGTAGGAATGAAAACTCATCCCTTGAGCAAGCCTTCAAGACCCAGATGTCCTTTGGAAGAGGAAGAGGTCAAGGAAGAGGAAACCGAAGAGGAAGAGGCAGAAGCCAGAACAGAGGTGGAAGGAACAGCCCAGCAAATGCACAAGGAAGAGGCAGCAATACAAATCAGAACCAAGGTCAAGGCAGCAACCAACAAAGAGAACAGTATCAGGCTCAAGGACAAAGGTATGATAAATCTAATGTTCAATGCTATTATTGCAAAAAGTATGGACATTATGCTAGTGATTGTAGAAAGAAACAGCATGATATGAACAACAGACAAAATGCAAATGTTACAAGAGAAAACAACAGTCAAGAAAATGTCCTGTTAGCTTGTAACATGGCTGAAACACATAGTGAGGACATATGGTTTTTAGACTCAGGTTGCAGCAACCATATGACAGGGAATGTAGCCTCTTTTCAGCCTTAAATCAGAATTTGAAATCAGAGGTCACACTAGGAACTGATAGTAAAGTGTCTGTTATGGGAAAAGGGGAGGTAAAAATATTTACAAAACAAGGAGAAAGGAAAACCATAGCAGATGTCTACTATGTCCCCGGAATGAGATGTAACCTATTGAGTGTTGGACAGCTTATCCAAAAGGGTTACAATGTTTACTTTGTAAATGATGTGTGCACCATCATGGACATACCACCCAGCAAAAGATGCATTGCTGAAGTGAAGATGACAAGGAACAGGATGTTCCCTCTCCGGATCCGGGCAGACTTGAAAAACAAAAGGGAAATGGCAGCAGTCACCCAAGAGGCCTTCCAAAGCGTGCCAAAGGATGAGAACTGGTTATGGCACTTGAGATTCGGGCATCTAAATTTTGGAGGTCTAAACTTATTGAGCAGAAAAGGAATGGTAAAGGGATTACCATTGATAGAGAAGCCGGACAGCCTTTGTGAAGGTTGTATATTGGGCAAACAACATAGAGAGAGTTTTCCATCAGGGAAAAGTATAAGGGCAAAGGCACCCTTAGAGATTATCCACTCAGATTTGTGTGGACCAATGCAAGCTCCATCATTAGCTGGCAGCCTCTATTTCTTGACATTCATTGATGATTTTACAAGAAAGACTTGGATATATTTTCTCAAGAACAAAAGTGAAGTCTTTGAGAAATTCCAAAACTTCAAAGCACTTGTGGAGAACCAAAGCGGGCTGCACATAAAAGTATTGAGAACTGATAGAGGAGGTGAGTATATCTCCAATGAATTCCTAAAGTTTTGTAGAGAAAATGGAATTCATAAACAGTTTACAGCCAGGTACACCCCACAGCAAAATGGAGTTGCTGAAAGGAAGAACAGAACCATCATGGAGATGGCAAGGAGCATGTTGAAGGCAAAGCATTTGCCAAATGAGTATTGGGCTGAAGCTGTACATTGTGCAGTTTATATTTTGAACAGGTGTCCTACAAAGGCAGTCATGAACAAAGTGCCAGAAGAGGCATGGAGTGGGAGAAAGCAAGGAGTCACCCACATGAGAGTTTTTGGGTGTGTGGCCTATGCACACATTCCAGATAAACTAAGGAGGAAGTTGGACAGCAAAGGGGAGAAATGCATCTTCATTGGATACAGTGAGGAATCCAAAGCCTACAGGCTGTACATTCCATCTACCAAGAAGTTCTTTGTCAGCAGGGATGTTCAATTCATTGAAGAGGAAGCTTGGGATGGAAGCATAGAGAAAACAGTGAACATTAAAAGCTGTTTGTCTCATGATGAGGATGAAGAGGAAGTGGCTGAAATGAATCCCCAAACAGCAGCACCAACACAAAAACAGCAAGGTACACCATTGAGGATCAATGAGAGTGCTTCTCCAAGCACACCACAAGGAGAAAACTCAAGTGCATCTTCAAGCACTTGCACACCAAGTGAAAGAGGTAAGAAATTTAGAAATCTAAGTGACATTTATGAAGAAGGAATGAATTCCTTATTTGCCTTGTTTTGTCATGTTGATGATCCTATTCATTTTGAAGAAGCTATTAAAGATAGAAAATGGATAGAAGCTATGGATGAGGAGATGAATGCCATAGAGAGAAACAAAACATGGGATTTGGTTGAGTTACCGAAAGGCAAAGAAGTCATTGGTGTGAAATGGGTCTACAAGACCAAGAGCAATGCTGAAGGCAAGATTGAAAGGCATAAAGCAAGGCTGGTTGTCAAAGGCTACAAGCAGCAGTATGGGAGAGATTATGAGGAGACTTTCGCCCCGGTTGCAAGAATGGAAACCGTGAGAGCAGTGCTGTCCATAGCAGCACAAAACAAATGGAAAGTCTACCAAATGGATGTGAAATCAGCATTCCTAAATGGAGTGTTAAAGGAAGAGGTCTATGTGGAACAGCCTCTCGGATATGAGAAGAAAGGAGAAGAGCACAAAGTGTGCAAATTGAAGAAAGCTCTTTATGGGCTGAAGCAAGCGCCAAGAGCATGGTACAGCAGGATAGATTCATATCTATTGGAGAATGAATTTGACAAATGTGAAGGAGAACCCACAGTCTACATCAAGGAAAAGGATGGTAAAATTTTAATTGTTGTCTTGTATGTAGATGATGTTATTTTCACTGGAAATGATATTTATCTTATTGAGAATTTTAAATCAGTCATGAAGAATGAATTTGAAATGACTGACATGGGTTTCTTGAGATACTTCTTAGGCATAGAAGTAGATCAAAATGAAAAAGGAATTTTTATATCTCAAGCAAGATATGTAAATCAAGTTTTGGGTAGATTTAAGATGCAAGAATGCAAGGCAGCCATCACTCCCACAGTGATGGGATTAAAACTCAGCAGAGAGGACAGCAGCAAGGATTTTGATCCTAGCCTGTACAAAAGCATTGTGGGCAGCCTTATGTATTTAACAGCAACTAGGCCTGATATTATGTATGCTGTTAGTTTGATTTCCAGATTTATGGAGAGGCCAAAGGAGGCACATTGGCAGGCAGCAAAGAGAATTTTGAGGTATGTCAAAGGCACTAAATTGTTTGGAATTTTATATCATGCCTCAGAACATTCAGATTTGATTGGGTACACAGATAGCGATTGGGCTAGAAGTGTAGATGATCGGAAGAGCACTTCCGGTTATGTTTTTAACATGGGTTCAGGAGCCATCTCATGGGCTTCTAAGAAGCAATCCATTGTAGCATTATCTACAGCAGAGGCAGAATATGTGGCAGCGACAGCAGCAGCATGTCAGGCAGTATGGATGAGAAGGATGTTGAGAAGCTTAGGCCAGGAGCAGGCAAAAGCAACAGTGGTCTTTTGTGACAATAGCTCAGCTATTGCTTTGTCAAAGAATTCAGTGTTTCATAAGAGAACGAAACACATTGATACAAGGTTTCACTACATCAGAGAATTAGTGAACAATGGAGAAATTGTCCTCGAACATTGCAGGACCCAGGAACAAGTTGCAGACATCTTGACAAAGCCACTGGTTCAGAAGAGTTTCGAATTTTTGAGGAAATGTTTGGGAATGACCGAACGTGCAGCTGTTGAAATTAAAGGGGAGTGTTAAATGTGTAATTTCAACGCAGCCGAAAACAACCAAACAAAACCACCTATCTTGTTCGCACCGCCTTTTGGCAAAGGCTGTTTTTCCTTGGAGCCCTCCGAACACACTCACTGGCCGCCACGCATCCCATGTACGAGCAACCGAAAACTGCTTTCCCCGGACGCTAAAGTCCGTTTGTTTTGCTGGTGGATGGTGTGCGAACCACGTCGGATCAGCTCAGCGATCTGGACGCATAATCTCCGCCGTTGACTTCCCGAAGATGCATAACCGCCCGCGACAAGTTAGATCTTTGCGTGGAGTGAAAGTCTTTTGCGTTGACCACCGTAGGAGGAATTTATGGAATTTAATGTTGGTCGTATTTTCTTTGGTGAGGTTTTAATATGTTATGGGCATGTCTTTAATTGTTGGTTATGGGCATATGTCCCTTACCATATACGATATTTTTTTTATGTTTTTTTTGAGACATTGTTATGAAGGTCTACGTGTGGCAATTTTTTTATGGGGGTGCTGTGCACGATATGAAGTTTTTTTTTGTTGTGAGTGGGGTGACAACGCACGAGTGAGTGCGATTTTTATTTTTGTAAATGCACAACAGTGCAAGAGATAATATAGAACATGGCTGTAAAGTTTGTCAGGCACTTTGAAAAACAGAGGTATGTTTTGAAACTGTTTATGTAATATCCACAGCAGTGGAAAATCTATAACAGAGTTTATTTTGTGAATCCTTCTTTGCACAGAGGATGGAATTTGTATCAGTGTTTTCAGTTTTAAATTAATAGAAATGTGTTGTGACTGTGTAATGGTGTCTTCTGAGTCATTTTGATTTTTAAGAGGTTGTCTGCAAAAGATCGTGGACAAAGTAAACAGAGCATTGTCTCTGTGGTGAATTTTATTTTGGTTTTGGTATTTCTCCATCCATTTAAAAAAAATACCCAACAGTCAGGTGCGCCAACACTCTCCACATCTACGAAAGCAGGCTTTGTGGGTGACAGAAGATGTTCTCCGTCACTTGTCAGCATCCACACCACCCGGGACATGGACGGCCGCAACGCTGCAAGTGCTTGCGTACGCAAAAGACCAATTTTAACCACTCTAATCCCTTCCTCCCGCGAATAACTGCCCTCCAATGTAGGATCCAGAACTTCTAAAGCCCTGTCGGCTTTATACAATATCCATGTCTGGTGATTGGTCAACATCAACAAACAAAAAATTTAGTTATCAGGGGATTATAATACTGCAGAGGTTTTAGAAAATTTCCACACTAAAATGAGATCCACATGAAGCATACCCTTTCGATGGGAAAGTCATCTTCAGCGGAACTCTGATCCTTTCTTCCGCTTATAATCTAAATAGATGCACTCCAAAGCTAAATGCATCTGCTTTCTCACTCAGCTGTCCACGTAAAGCGTACTCCGGGGCCATGTAGCCTCTGCACAATAACATATGTAAGCAAATCTCCATAAATGATATAGAGAGAACTCTTATATAGTCTCTGCAACTCTAGTGCTAACGTGGCTCTGATCCTCTGCAAAGAAGAGTCTGGCTAAACCAAAATCTGCTATTTTGGGTGTGTGTTTATGATCCAGTAAAATATTGCTTGCTTTAATATCTCTGTGAATGATCCGAATCTCAGATTCTTCAATCTCAGATTCCTGTTGAAGATATGCCAACCCACGCGCCGTTCCAACAGTTATCTTATACCTCTCTTTCCAGTCAAGTAAATGTCGTTTTCTTGTATCTGCAAACAATGCTTCAATTATAGTAAAATCATTAACAAGCTATAGAAGTAAACTCCAGCAGCTTTAAGTCATTGAAGGACGAGAAGAGACCAAATAAGAGTTTGTCAAGACTGCCGACTGGGAGGTATTCGTAAACAAGTAGTCTTTCTGAGCTTTCAACGGAGCAACCAACCAATTTCACTAGATTCCTGTGCTGAACACGACTGATGATATTTGTTTCATTCAGAAACTCAGCTTCCCCCTGCTTTGAACCTAGATTCAGTCGCTTAACTGCAACCTCTCGGCCGTTCGGCAGAATCCCCTCTTAATTAATGTACTTGATCATGAGTCAAACTAAAATAATTCTATAATGTATGATTTCTCATTGGATATTATGGAATAAATTGTTTAATTAATGTTAAATGCTCACTTTAAAAACACATCCAAATCCTCCTTCGCCAAGTTTATTCTCCATTTTAAAGTTGGAAGTAGCTTCTCTCAAAATATCGTACTTGAAAATGAGCTCCGGATTGATTTTAGTTTCAGATATGATTACTTGTGTGCAAAAATAATAACGTGAGGGTATGTATATATTTATGCAGTAAAGAGATAGACAAACAATTCACAAGACACGCAATCATCTTGGATCATAACACTGACATATTAAAGAACAATTTCAGGACCTTGGGTTCCAGAAATCCGGTCCCGACTTTTCCGGCTAGAGGAGAAATACCACAGCCAAAGGCCTATGAATACAGTAAATCCAATGACAGCAGCTATTACGCCCAGTGTTATCCCAAGAACCTTGCCTCCCGCAAACGCTCTCATGACATCAGTAAACAGTGTTTTAATTCACTAAAATGAAATCCTTACAAAACAAATATAACCCTAATCATTCCAAAGTATGTGAAAGAAAATACTGGATGCCGGATGCCCCTTTCTCGGCAAGAGGTTGCTCCCATTTTTGCTTTCTGCGAATTTCCACGACAACATCTAGTAAATTGTTTACGTTTTGGTTCAGGAAACTGAAATCGTTACAGAACCATTATATAATCACGGTCATCATAAACTATATGAGAGAAGATACCTGACAATCGAGGACTTCCTCCTTGGAGTGTCAACGTGGAGTCGGAAGTGTTAAAGAATTGAAAAATCTCATAACGCAAATGGCATTTGTCAGCACCGATTTGTGCCCCGAGAGCTCCACTTTGACATAAGAATATATATTCCAAGGCCAATGTTAGGCACGATCTGCAGCTTGTTTGGGACAAATCTCCCCAACATTGCGCTAAGCTGTAGATATGCCCTGTTAAATTCGAAGGCGCCCCGACTAGATCTGCAGCGAAAAGTTTGGGATTCTTCACCGCTTCAGCAGTGATGTTTGAGAGCAGGACCTTCACAGTTTTTTCGAACTCTTGTGGCTGATTGCTTCTACCATTGTTGCAACGAACCTCTGCTGCGGTATTCTGTGTGCTATTAATATTGAAAATATTATAATTGGCATAGCGTAAGAAACAGCCATCTAGCTGAATGGCTGCAGAAGTACTGGGGCATTTGTCAACAAGATTTGCTTTGGCGGTCGATGCGCACTGTTTGCAAGTGGAGGAACCTAAATCTCCCCTGCACTGGACTACCCCATAAGCCGTACTGTTTCTGTTTTGCCCCTCAATAACAATGGAAGTCTTGAATCCGCTAGTATTAGCGTTCCCCCCCAATGATTCCAAAACCTTGTTTAGATTTCGCTGAAAGGCGCTCCCGTTTATATATTCATTATTCCCACAATAAGACCCAACTGCAGCAGTAAAATTAAGCGGACTCACCCTAGATTTGTAGTAAAAGCTATGATAGTCGTAACGCAAGCGGCAGCCGTTTAGTTGAATGTCTCCAGAAGTGCTGTTGCATCCCTGAACAAGCATTGTCTGTCCGAAACCACATCTAGGTTACGCTGGAAGGCACTACCATTCCTATATTCGCTGCGATTCCCACGATGATAAGAAAGATAACTGACGAGACCTCCCTTCTTTGTATGCAGCGTGACCATCTTATGGGGTATGCAGCGTGATCATCACCATCTTATGGGGATCACCATCATGGGGCTCGCCATGAGGCTTAGTGCATGGTAATATACATCGTATGGTCATGGGATGCCGGGTGACGAATTTCCGGCAGCTTCCGACGACCGTAGGAACGAGCCCCGACTAAGTAAGTACCAATGGACCATTAAATTAAATATTCGATGCGATGCTCATTTTGAATTTTGCAAACCCGCCCAAACCATAGAAATTTGAATTTCAAATTCTCCACCCTGATGCCGTACACAGAACCTCTGCTCTGCGCGCCAGGGAGTTGATTCGCAGGGAGCTCTATTATCTTTTTCCTGCTCAGGTTAAAGATGGCTCTCGCTTTAAAGAGCGTCCATTTTCCATCCCAAAGATGACTCCAGATCAGAATATGCTCCACAGCTCGGCAGAACAAATGTTGCTTCAGCTCTCAAGGATAAGGAAGGCGGCGCAGTGAGATTGAAAGTTGTTATAACAAAACAGCAACTGGCAGCCCTGTTAGCCAAAGATCCCTGTTAGCCAAAGATCCCACCGACAAGAATTCTGAGTTGGAGAATCTGAGCGAGAGCCTACTTCTGCTGCTAGAATTTGCTGTTGGAGACCTCCACTGAGAGGATTGCCGCAGGATGTGATGCTAAGGAAATTGATTAGTTACAATGGAGAAGGAAATTGACGGCATGATACTATGATCCCTGTATTGGTAACTATGCAATCAGTTATTAGATGCAGAACCAGGTATGTTTTGAATTATTTTTATTTATAAAATAATAATTATATAAATTTTACACACATATTTTGGTGCACAACTTTTGTAACCCACATGTTCACATCCTTAAAATCCATCATTTTACCCACATGTAGCCGACTCCGTTGGTTTTTTTAGAGTAACCTACCTTTCAAATGAGTCATGTAATAGATGAAAAGAAGGGATTGGAATCCCATGAAAATAAATCAAAAGCCATTTCTACGGAAGGAACCCTACTCAGCGAGTTATGCTATGTAAATTTATCTCAACGTCACAAGAAAGACCAGTGAATTACCAATTCGTACTAAAAACCTCAAGTGTTTTTGCTGAATGTATTGATATACATCATTTTAGAAATCTGCGTGATATAAATCATTTAGTTATAGATCCGATATAAATTCGAAATATATTCTGATTCTCTTAAAATTTAATAAATAAAACTGAAAATGAAAGTAAACTAATAATAAACCTAATTCAAATTTCAGTTTATAAAAACTAAATCACAGATGAAAGGAACAACATGGTCATCACCAACCAAAAGAAAATCAAATCTGCTGATGTGATCTTTATTTTTATCCGGAAGAGATACCAACCAAAAGTCTAAGCTTAAACGCATATTCACTAATTTCCATAGACATCAATCTTTCATCGACAACCATCTACTTGCTTAATTTGTAAAAATATCTGGTAAAATAGGGATCTTTCACTGATATCCTCATAGTGACGACATGGTGATAACCCCTTCACAATATTTTTCTGTCTTATTTTAGGCGAAATTATCCAAAAATATATATGAAAATGATTTTATAGAAATTAATTAGAGGAGCATTAGGCCAGAACCTACCCCTATATAGGTGTTTTTTTAGACCTCCAATTTATCAGAGATTGGATCAATTATCAGGTTTGATGCTCGGGAAATCTGTTGATTCGAAGGTCCAACGTGGCAGGGTTTTCCTACCAAGATAAATCTAACACCACCAGACTATGAAAATGTTTCATTTCGATTTCAATTGTGTTATGAGATAGGGCATGTAATAAAAATTTTCCCTAAGTAATTGCAGAAAAATATAGTTTGGAAAAGTAGTTAGAGGCCCAAAAGGTGAAAAGGAGCTCAGACTAAATATTATGATATTCAAAGAAGAAGAGACCCAATGGAAGAAGGAAAAAATAACCAGGAAGTTCTTGTTGAAAAGTATTCACCAAAGGAAACAAATATCAGTTATGAAGAAGTGACTCTCAATGAGTATCATTCAGGCCTAGTGACAAAGGAAGCCCATATTCAACAAACCCTTGTGAATGATGGCCCCTCCTTTGAATTCTTAGAAAATAAGGTGGGAAAAACATCTTCTTGGGTGATCACAAAGATGAGGAAAAATATACTAAAAGAGACAAAGATAACAAATACCACTCACAAATGGGTGACCCCTCACATTTAGCTAAAAATACAAGCTATATCCATGTTGGGAAAAGGCCAAAAATATCTTTCCCAGGAAAACAAGAAGTTACTCAAAATAAAACCACCAAGAAATGGTAAATGGAAGATAAATTTATTTGGATTTTGGGAGTATTTTGGAAAGTCTTTATTGGAAAAGGAATAATTATTTTGTAATATGGTGTTTAGTTACTCAAAATAAAACCACCAAGAAATGATAAATGGAAGATAAATTTATTTGGATTTTGGGAGTATTTTGGAAAGTCTTTATTTGGAAAAGGAATAATTTTTTTGTAATATGGTGTTCCCCCTTGAGAGTTTGGATTGAGCCATTGTGCTCAATTTCAAATATAGAAGGGATATTGGAAACACTGAAGAAATTTAATAGTTTTGGGTTGGATACCAAATCTTTTTTTTAACATAAACCTCCATATTTGTTTCTTAAAAAATAATAATAAAAATGTGACGTTAGTTATAATAAAATATAATAATGAATATACATGTTTGGCTAGTTTTAGTTATCTCACTCTCACTCTCAATCCTTCACTCTCACACTCACCCATAAATAAAATATTTAGATATCCACATGAAGTAACATAATTTTATAACAAATTTAGAGAGAGCTAAGTTAATTAAAAATAAAATAAAATATCTTATATTTTCTCTTTTGAGGGTTAAAAATGTATAATTCTTATACATTTTTAACACATAAATTATTTGAATATCAATCACAATTAATTTATGTTATTGTCAATATCATATATATAAAGAAATTTATGAGAGAGAATATGTGTTTATATGTCTATGTAATATTAACTATAAGAAATTATTTCAATCCACGAAGAGAAAAAGTAATTAAAAGTAAAAAAGTTTAATTATTTCTGGGTAAGAATTATGAAAAGGAGGACCATGGGGCATGTATGAGAGAGAATATGTATTTATGTGTCTATGTAATATTAACTATAAGAGATTATTTCAATCCACGAAGAGAAAAAGTAATTAGAAGTAAAAAAGTTTAATTATTTCTGGGTAAGAATTATGAAAAGGAGGACCATGGACTTTGGATTTACCGTGAATGAGTGCACTGTTAAAGGACTCCTTGTGATAGTTCACTAGTTCAAATCCCCTGTGGGTCTTACCTACATAAAAAAAAAAGGTGTAACTCATTCAATCTTTTATTATAAAATTAATATGTTGCATTTAAAATATTAATAATAATACAAAATTTCAATGTAGGATAGTTCACTACTTCAAATCCTCGTGGGTCTTACCTACATTAAAAAAAAAAAGTGTAACTCATTCAATCTTTTATTATAAAATTAATATTTTGCATTTAAAATATTAATAATAATACAAAATTTCACAATATCTTGGAATACGATTCTATCGCCTAAGCTGCTGCGCGATCAGCCCTGCTCTGCGAGGTCCGCACCCTACGGATCTGATCCCTGCGGCCTCATCTGCTCCTTCATCCTTCGGCAACTGCGAGTGGGTCCGCCGAGAGGCCCTTCTTCTGGCTGCGGTCGTCCAGAGATCGCCCGCCGATTTCCCTAGCTTCCAACTGCGGCCCCTAGGGTTAGAGCTGGATCTCCATGGAGGATCCGGATCCCCCCTGGGATCTTCCTCCCCTCCTCCATCCTCTATTGCTGAGGCCTTCAGATCCTTGTTGGCCTCTCTACCCAAGAAGAAAGTTATGGAAGCCACTAAGTTTGTTAAAAGGCTCGAAGACATCCATGAGATCGCTCTTCCCCCTGAAGGTCCGATCCAAGTAGCTCTTTCTTTATCAGAACGTGCCCTGGTGGGTCAGTTTACAGGTCTCTGGCCCTCACTGAAATCAACAGAAAACTGGGTCTCCAGAAACTGGGCTCCACTGATCAAGGGCAAGGTAACATCTTACTTCCTCGGAAGATGATACTTCCTCTTTGAATTCTCAGAAAAAGAGGACAAGGACCTTATTTTCAGAAATGGACCCTACTTCATGTGACCTCAAGGGCTGTACCTGAACAAATGGACGCCTGATTTCGACCCAGAAATGGATGTAGCTTCAGTAGTCCCAGTATGGGTAAGACTCCCCAATCTTCCGGTCCATTTATGGAACTGGGATTCCCTGAAACACATCGGAAACACCCTTGGGAAATTTATAGACAGGGCCAACAATAGAGATCAGTATGACTGCGCCAGAATTTGCGTGGAGGTGGATCTGGAGGTCGGTCTTCCAGAAGCTATCAAAATAAGGGTGGGCCCGTGGACTCATATACAGAAACTGGACTATGAGCAGCTGTCGTTCAAATGCCGGAAGTGTCAAGTCTACGGTCATTTCACTAGAGATTGCCTGTCCAAAGGGGTTGAATAAAAAGGGAAGGAGGAAGGATGGAACGAGGCGAAGAGATCCAGAACCTCCTTCAGGAAGCCCGCAAATGCTAACACCAGAGCCCCCCAAACGGGCCTTGCTCAGTAGCCGCCCATGGAAATCTAAGGGAACAGATTTAAGATCCTTGGACCAGAAGCCATAATTACCCAGGAGACAGAAACCCCGAAAGAAGTCTCTCCGCCTAAATCTAAAAGTGAACCAGAGAGATCCAAAGGTAAGATGTCAGAGGACGAGGAGGAAACACAAGAATCCGAGGAATCGGAGGAAGAAGGGGAAATAGGGGAATCGCAGTCCACCCCCAGAAGATCTACAAGAGGCCGAATGTCAACAAAAGAAAAAAGGGAGCAAGAAACATACAAAGACAAGCTCCAGGGCAGCCAGCCTACGCTAGAGAAACTCCTAGCAAAAACTCCGAAGATGAAGAAGACGCAAACCCAGGGCTCCAAAGGAGCTCTCCACAGCAAAAGTAAATAATGAAGATAGTCTCCTGGAATTGCAGGGGAATGGGATCCAAAGCCAAGGAAGAGGCGATGAGAAGCCTGATAAGGCAGGAAAACCCGGACATCCTACTCATCCAGGAGACTAAAATGGAGGAATCAGCCTTCCTCCAAGCAAGTAGAAAGTTTTGGAAAAAAGACGGAGCGCATGCAACCTCGGCCCGGGGAGCTTCAGGAGGACTTGGGTCACTCTGGAATCCAAATAAGTTCTCCCTCATCTCTAAGTCCCTGAATACTCATTGGATATTGTTAAAGTTGCAGCACCTAGAATCTAAAGAAATTATTAGTCTAGTCAATGTATATGCTCCTAATAATGCAGGTGAAAAGAAGCTATGCTGGGACTCCATCAAAAACCTGGCAGATCTAGGAGATTTGGGGAACATCATCATTGCAGGAGATTTCAACCTCACCCTCCTCTCATCAGAAAAGAGAGGAGGCAGTATTGTCAGAGACCCGGCAAGAGAAACAGTAGAGGATCTCATGCAGGATTGGGATCTGATTGATATCAAGCCAACCACCGGCAAGTATACGTGGTCAAACAAAAGGGCTGGACCAGGACACATAGCTGCAAGACTGGACCGTTTCTTGGTGCAAAGTTCCTTTCTACTCATTGGATTAGAAGCTAGATCGCTCATCCTACACAGCAATACATCAGACCATAAGCCTATCAGTTTGGAATTGCTGACCACTAAAGATCTAGGGCCTATCCCATTCAGATTCAGCTCTCTCTGGATCAGGGAGGCGGACTTCATGGATAAGGTCAGAGACTGCTGGAAAAACCCAGTCAAGGGTTATGCCTTCTTTGTGTGGGAGGAAAAACTCAGAAGAGTGAAAGCCATGCTAAAAAATTGGGCCAAGACCTTGCCCAATCCAGCTGAGGAAAGGAAAAAAATTCAATTAGAACTGGAAAGGCAACATCTTCAATTTGAAACAGCTGAAATTTCAAAAGAAGATCTGGACAAGGAGGCCAAACTCCAGCAAAACTTCCACAAAGCATGCCTGGCTGAAGAAGAGTACTGGAGGCTCAAATCTAGAAGTCTTTGGCTCAAAGCTGGAGACAGGAATTCCTCCTTTTTCAACAAACAAGCTCAAGCTAGAAAAGGGCGGAACTCCATCATTGAAATAAAAGAAGACAGCAGTGTCCTAAGGGACTTTACAAACATAAAAAAGGTAGCCTCAGAGCATTTTGAGAAGTTGTACAGGGAAGATATTAGAGCAAACCAAAATAACAGCCTTCTAGATGCTGTCCCTAAGCTCATCACCTCCAAAATAAATCAGATTCTATAAAACAAAATCACGCTCAAAGAAACCAAGGAGGCTCTACTCGCCATGGATCCGGATAAAGCCCCGGGCCCGGACGGTTTCACTCCAAGATTCTTACAAACTTGTTGGCAAATAATTGAGAAGGAATTCTTCAAAATGATTTAGAAATCACAAGGCTGTCAGAAGATTAGAGGTTGCACAAATTCGACATTTCTCGCCCTCATCCCTAAGGAAAAAGGGGCAAACACCTTCAACATATTTCGTCCAATTTCACTATGCAACATTGGGTACAAAGTGATCACCAAAGTGATAGCAAACAGGCTGAAAAGATTCCTCCCCAAAATCATCTCGGACAACCAAGGGGGATTCATCAAAGGCAGGCAGCTAGTGGATAATTTTGTGCTGGTCCGGGAGGCAATCCATTCCAGTCAACATCGAAAGGAAAAAGGTATGGTCATCAAACTAGATCTAGCCAATGCCTTTGATCATGTTAATCATAGGTTTTTGTTTGATGTAATGTTTAAATTGGGGTTCGGGCAAGGCTTTATAAAGTGGATAAAAGCCTGTAATTCAGAGCCTTGGATTGCTCCACTGGTGAATGGAAGGGCCGCTGAATTTTTCAAAGCCTCTAGAGGACTGAGGCAGGGGTGCCCTCTTTCACCCCTTCTTTTCGTCATTCAAGCTTCTGTTCTTAGTTTCTATTTGAATAAAAAGCAGCAAGATCATGCTATCACCGGGCTGTGCATTGTAGAAGGGGTGAAGCGCATCAACCATGCCATTTTTGCAGACGATACCCTTCTTATGGGAGCTGCAACTCCTCAATCAACTATCAACTTCAAAGCAGTTTTGGATGACTTCTGTAAGACCTCAGGCAGTGAGCTAAACAAGGGGAAATGTCAGATATTTTGTTGGAATATCCCTGCTTCCACTGCAAATTCCATAGCTAGATGTCTGGGATTTGCAACCTCCACTATTTGGTCGTCTTTCAAATATCTTGGGCTGCCAATCTTCAATAAGAGGGCGACAAGAAAAGACTGGGCTCCTCTCATAGACAAATTCAAAGCAAAGATGCAAGCCTGGGGATCCTCTTGGCTCAACATCGCCGGTAAAGCAGTACTCATCAAGGCAGTTCTCAGCAGTCTTCCGATCTTCAAATTTGCTGTCCTCCTGGCACCTGCGGGAATTATAAAGAAGATGGAAGAATTAATCAGGCATTTTTTCTGGAAAGGAGGCAAGCAAAATGACAAGAGATTCTCTCTAATTAGTTGGGAAACAGTCACAAAACCATATCTTGAAGGAGGGCTGAACCTCAAAGACCTGAAGGCTCAAAATCTCGCTATGGGAGCCAAATTAGTATGGAAAATAATCGCTCCTAAACCAAACTGGGCTCAGACTGCATTATGGAGGAAGTACTTTAGAGGTTCAAGGCTCAGGTGCTTAGATCACCCAAAAAATTCGCTCAGAACGCACTTCAGCAGTTTCATCAATAGAATCGCGCCGATGATAAAAAACCACACTCATTGGATACCTGGAAACGGAAAGAGAATACAGTTATGGAATGACAGAATTATGGATCGATCTCCTCTGGAAGAAGCCGGAAATTTTGCAGCGCTAAGAAACTGGTTGGATACAGCTCACGTCCACACTCTGTGGGACATCTCGCTGTGGACAGAGGACTCTTGGACGGGTTGGAATCAATTATCGGTGCCCAGCGAACTGCAAAATGAATGGACAGCGTTCAGAGCCCATCTACATGGGCTGGCCCCTATCCACCCAAACAGGAGGGACGCGAGAGGCTGGGGGAAAAGTCATTCAGGTTACACTGTCAAGCAGGGATACTACAAGTTTTTAGAGCGCCCCCACGTTCCTCCCAATCCTGCTCCCTGGGCAGGGATATGGAACTTCCCATCTATTCCAAAAATTGACCATTTTTGCTGGATCCTATGCCATCAAAAAATCCTTACTGAGGACAGACTTCAAAAGAGAGGATTTAATGGACCGTCCAGATGTATTCTCTGCAAGGCAAATTCTGAAACAACCCTCCATATTATGATTGAATGTAATTACACAATCGCTGTCTCGCAGGAGCTGCTAGATACTTGGAACTTCGATCTCAATTTTCCCACCTCAGTTCAAGAGTTGTTCGCACGCTGGATGGCCAGATACCCAGGTATTCAACCAAAAAACAAAAAGATCAGATCAACATGGAGTGCTTTGCCAAAATTTACTAGTTGGCAGGTTTGGTTAGAAAGGAACAGGAGGATATTCCGCAACAAACCCCAGGATCATAGAATAATAGCCAATTCAGTGAAATGCCAATTAAACGAGTGGTTGGAAGGCATAGATGATGATTCAAATCTTAGTAAGCAAGACATAGAGCTGGGTACTGCCCTTAAGCTCAGCTTCCATAAAGCAAGAAGCTCACCCCCAGCTCTTGAAGATTGGAAAATCGGGAAAAACGAGATTGACTTTCAGAAATGGCTGTCCAAACATTTAATTCCATCTCTATTTTTTGATGGAGCAGCTAAAGGGAATCCAGGGAAGGCCGGGGCAGGAGGACATATTATTATGCCGGACAACACTTCCTCTCATAATTTTGCCTGGGGTCTAGGCCACACATCTAGCATGCAAGCCGAGGCGCTGGCCCTCTTGCAAGGGGTAATCTTCCTCAAGGAGCTGGGAATACGGGAAGCTAATATTCTTGGAGACTCCCAAGTAATCATAAGAGCTATGGTGACCAACTCCAACCCAACTGATCTGCACCTAGCAAGGCTACTTACCAGAATCAAAAGCATTTCAAAATCCCTACACTTGACATATTTTCATGTTCTGAGAACAAATAATAAAGAAGCAGACACCCAAGCAAACATTGCAGTCCACTTAGAAGCTGGAACTATTCTCAGAAACAAGGAATCTCTGTGGGCTCCTATTCCGTGAAAAGACATGTTTTACTGTTTTCTTTTAAATCAGTTTGTCTGTATCTTTCATTTAGGACAATCAGCATCAAAAGAACATTTTGGAAATTGTAAAAAGAGGAAGTGGATAAGAGCAAAATCCAATCCCCTCTTGGTAGAAAGGCATGTTGGAAATTGTTCTCCATTTTGTAACCGAATATGTGACCATTTGCCAAGCAGATAATGAAACACTATAACTATTCTTGTAAAAAAAAAATAATACAAAATTTCAATGTAGGTCATAAATAAAAAATTTAAATATGGAGAGTTAAATAATATTAACACGTATTTAAAAAATATATTTAATAATATAAAAACATTTTACTATTTAAAGTATAGTTAATAAATAAAATATCTCACTGTCCATTTCAAGTAAAAGATTCCAATGTCAACCATGTATATATTATATATAGCTAAAAGGAAAAATGTGAATATATTATATAAAACAAACCAAAAAAAAAAAACTTATCATTAAAACATTTTTGTAATTTTGTCTAAATTCCATCAAATATTTGTTGGAATTGCAAGTTTAAGCAATGTAGATTACACAATCCAAGTTTCCAAAGGATTTTCAAGACATCTTTATATATTCAAAAATGCAATTTAAATGATGAAAAATTTCACTTGTGGTTTGTAACACAAAAGATTTGATCTCTCTCGACACATGTTTGATTGGTAGTTAACATGAATATATGTTGGTTTCAGTGAAGTTGGACATGAAATTAGACACTATTACACACAATGATATATCATAGTAGACATATCATTGTGTGGATAGGCTCATTCTACAACCCAATATGAGGGCGATGGGTGATTTCATTTGTGCTCAACCTCGACATGTGTCCTTTTTAAAATAAAAATAAAATATTTTCTCAATGAAAATACAAAGTAGGATATAGTAAAAAATAATAATAAATATGCATATTTGGTTAGTTTTAATTATTTCATTGTTCTTGCTCAGTTAGTTGATATTACAACCCAGTATGAAGGAGATGTAAAAATCCTTCAGTATCACATTCAACCATAAACAATTTTTTTCAATATCCATATGAAATAGGACTATTATATATCCATCTTTACTATAGATCTAGCAAACATTGAGAGGATCAAATCCTTTCATTAAATGGATTAAATGTCTTGAAAATTCCCTTCGTCCACTGGATTGTGTAATCTACACAACTTAAACCTACAATCCCAACAAATCTAGATTTTAGACAAATTGACCAAAATGTTTTAACTATAAGATTTTTTTTTTCAATTGTTTTATGTAATATATACATATTATTTTTCAAAGTATATATAATATATGCATAGTTGACATTGAAATCTTTTACTTAACACAAAAAGCCATAGTTTTTACTTCTAAACTACATTTTACACAATAAAATATTTCTCTGATATTAATATATTTTTAAATACATGTTAATATTATTTAACCCTCCATAAAGATCTTGATTGACCATATTCAACCATAGAGACCTTAATTTACTATGTTCGACCATTCTAACCATAGAGATCTTCATTGACCATTATGGTTGATCATGGTTTATCACAGATGATCATGGTTGTTCATGATTGACCTTGGTCGATCATGGTTGATCTTGGCCGATTAGCATTGACCATGGTTGATCATGATTGACCTTGGTTGACCATGTTTGACCATTGTAACCATGTTCATCTTGGTTGATCGTGGTTGACCTCGATTGACCATTATAGTTGATCATGGTTGATTATGCTTGACTGTGGTTGATCATGGCTCACAATGGTAGACTGATGTATGGTTGATCATGGTTGATTATTGTAGACCATGGTATACCATGGTTGACCATGTTCAACCATTCTAATCATGTTGATCTTAGTTAAGGATGGGTGACCATGGTTAACTATGGTTGAAAATAATTGATCTTGGATGACCATGTTCAACCATTCTAATCATAGCGATGTTAATTAACCATCATAGTTGATTATGGTTTACCATGTTTGATCATTGATCATTCTAGCCATGTTAATCTTGGTTGACCATGGTTGATCTCACACACACACACACACACACATATATATCTATATATATTCAATACTAAAATATTTTTATTATCAATATTTTTTAAATGCCACATATTAATTTTATATTAAGAATTAAATAAATTATACATCCCTCCTATTACTCTTATTAGGATTATTTTTTTTTATTTTTTTAATTTGAGGTATTGCATTATTTTATTTCATAAATTCATATGATGAAGAACCAATCATAAAATAAAGTAACATAACATTAACATATTTGGTTTGGATTTATTGGATGTTGTTGAGATATTCTGGTTGGATCTCTCTTCCACTATATAAATATATTATACTTGAGAGTGAAATATAGAAAATAGTTCTTTGTATGTGTGCACTTACATTTTTCATTTTTCGTGTATTTTTTTAGTTATTTTTTTTCTAGAATTTAATTAATCTTGTCAATTTTAAACCCTTTTATTTTTTATGATGAGAAAAATGTATAATCTTTATATATTTTTAAAATATTTTAATACAAGACTTAAATAAAGTATTTGAATATCCATGTTAATTAATTGATTTCAATATAAACTTTATATATGTAAAAAATAATATTTTAATGTAGAACATAGCAAAATATTTCAATGCCCAAAACAAAATTTGTTAAAAAAAAATAAATATAAAAATTAATTATTGTTTTGAAAAAAATATATAATTTATGAAATTTTTAATATAAAATTTATAAAATATTAATAATTATATAAAAAAATCAATAAAAGACATAAATAAATTATTTCAAACTTAAATAAATGTCTTTCGGATTAATTACATATATAAAATCACATTTCACTTTTTATAAACCCTTGGACATAAATAGTCAATATGGATAACTGTGTTTTGAACGGCTGACAGAGTGTATTCCCGAAGAGGCAAGATAGCCAAGGCACCCTGTGCCACGTTGGACCTTCGAATCAACAGATTTCCCGAGCATCAAACCTGATAATTGATCCAATCTCTGATAAATTGGAGGTCTAAAAAAACACCTATATAGGGGTAGGTTCTGGCCTAATGCTCCTCTAATTAATTTCTATAAAATCATTTTCATATATATTTTTGGATAATTTCGCCTAAAATAAGACAGAAAAATATTGTGAAGGTGCTGCCCAAAGTCAGCCTTGCCATAATCACCATGTCGTCACTATGAGGATATCAGTGAAATATCCCTATTTTACCAAATATTTTTACAAATTAAGCAAGTAGATGGTTGTCGATGAAAGATTGATGTCTATGGAAATTAGTGATGTGGGTTCTGCTTATGAATATGCGTTTAAGCTCAGACTTTTGGTTGGTATCTCTTCCGGATAAAAATAAAGATCACATCAGCAGATTTGATTTTCTTTTGGTTGGTGACGACCATGTTGTTCCTTTCATCTGTGATTTAGTTTTTATAAACTGAAATTTGAATTAGGTTTATCATTAGTTTACTTTCATTTTAATTTTTATTTATTAAATTTTAAGAGAATCAGAATATACTTAGAATTTATATCGGATCTATAACTAAATGATTTATATCACGCAGATTTCTAAAATGATGTATATCAATACATTCAGCAAAAAACAATTGAGGTTTTTGGTACGAATTGGTAATTCACTGGTCTTTCTTGTGACGTTGAGATAAATTTACATAGCATAACTTGCTGAGAAGGGTTCCTTCCGTAGAAATGGCTTTTGATTTATTTTCATGGGATTCCAGTCCCTTCTTTTCATCTATTACATGACTCATTTGAAAGGTAGGTTACTCTAAAAAACAACGGAGTCGTCTACATGTGGGTAAAATGATGGATTTTAAGGATGTGAACATGTGGGTTACAAAAGTTGTGCACCAAAATATGTGTGTAAAATTTATATAATTATTATTTTATAAATAAAAATAATTCAAAACATACCGGCTTCTGCATCTAATAACTGATTGCATAGTTACCAATACAGGGATCATAGTATCATGCCATCAATTTCCTTCTCCATTGTAACTAATCAATTTCCTTAGCATCACATCCTGCGGCAATCCTCTCAGTGGAGGTCTCCAACAGCAAATTCTAGCAGCAGAAGTAGGCTCTCGCTCAGATTCTCCAACTCAGAATTCTTGTCAGTGGGATCTTTGGCTAACAGGGCTGCCAGTTGCTGTTTTGTTATAACAACTTTCAATCTCACTGCGCCGCCTTCCTTATCCTTGAGAGCTGAAGCAACATTTGTTCTGCCGAGCTGTGGAGCATATTCTGATCTGGAGTCATCTTCGGGATGGAAAATGGATGCTCTTTAAAGCGAGAGCCATCTTTAACCTGAGCAGGAAAAAGATAATAGAGCTCCTTGCGAATCAACTCCCTGGCGCGCAGAGCAGAGGTTCTGTGTACGGCATCAGGGTGGAGAATTTGAAATTCAAATTTCTATGGTTTGGGCGGGTTTGCAAAATTCAAAATGAGCATCGCATCGAATATTTAATTTAATGGTCCATTGGTACTTACTTAGTCGGGGCTCGTTCCTACGGTCGTCGGAAGCTGCCGGAAATTCGTCACCCGGCATCCCATGACCATACGATGTATATTACCATGCACTAAGCCTCATGGTGATTCCCATAAGATGGTGATGATCATGCTGCATACCCCATAAGATGGTCATGCTGCATACAAAGAAGGGAGGTCTCGTCAGTACTGTTACATGTACTTAAGCTACATTAAATACCCAATAGCATAGGAAATATTGCTTGCCCATACGCATAGCCACACATAGGACAACTAACTGGCTCATGATTAATGGTTTCATCTTCACTGCCATCGTGCCGACTGCACGGTAATGTTGGCGGCGAACGCTCTTCTCTTTTCTCATCTCCAAGGGCAGTGGCATAGGGGAGGACCGCCATTACCTGTGCGCCGTCCCCGCCACGTCGCAAAACCACATGTCAACCTGCAAAGCTCCGGTACGACACCTGTCCACTGTGGAGGTCTACATGTTGGGCATCATGTCATCACATAAAACTCTGTGTCCGCGCCATTTCCTCTGTTTGTTTGGGGTCATTGCTGTGATGTTGCATTTTCCCTTTGTCTTTCTGCTTGGGGCCGGTTGTTGGGCGAAGCCCCCCGCCGAAGATGGCACGGGACGGCCCCAGAACCTGCGCACTTCGTCTGGTATTGAGGTTCTGATGCAAACGTTTGTTCGAGGTTTAGGGTTTGTGGACCTGCGCGCTTCGTCTGGTATGATGATGCAAATGTTTGTTCAAGGTTTAGGGTTTGTGGTTGGAACATCGCTTCTGCCTTTCTTGTGGTTTTCCGCCTGGATTTGTTGGTCGTTCTGGACCACTGGTTGTTTAGGGTTTCTCTGATGGTGGTCTTATTCGCAGTTTTTGTTGTTTGGGGAGGAGTCGGTTGCAGTTTTACTGAGCTCGAGGTGGAAGGTCTTTTTTAACAGGTAATTGCTTAATTTGTTGTTCTGTGCTAGTTTTTTTGGTGGTTTTCTGTTGTCTAATGGCTTTTTCTTCTCGTTGCAGGTGTGGAAAAGGTCGTTGCAGGTGTGGAGAAGGTCTGGCGAGCTCCGGGGAAGGTCGACGACCATCCATGGCCTGTATCCGGTAGGATTTTAATCCTACCAGCAATTTCTCTGTGTTTTTCAACACAAACAACTCTATTTGGATTTTTTGTAAACTTTCTATGGCAGGTTTTGAGGGTTTAGGGTTTTTGTGGATATTTTGATGTTGTTTGTGGCTTTTCATGATGGTATTTGTGAATTTTCGCTGTTATCGTGCTTGGCCGTCCCGTGCCATCCTCGGCGTGCCATCCTCGGCCGTTTGCAGAGTTTCAATGGCAAATGAAAGATTCCTAAGAAGCACGGTTAGTATGCTTTGTGAATGGCCTTGACCTTGTTCTCCTCTGTTTCTATTTCTTGGTGCAGTTTACGAATATCTACAGAATAGTTATGCCAATTGAGTCATTTTTAGTCCTCTGTGTGTTGGTCTGTGTTCACATAAGTGTTGAGGATGCTCACATGTGAGGTATTAGGTGGTTTTCCATCCTCAGCCGTCCCGTGCCATCCTCGGCCATTTGCAGAGTTTCAATGGAAAATGAAAGATTCCTAAGAAGCACGGTTAATATTCTTTGTGAAGGGCCTTGACCTTGTTCTCCTTTGTTTCTGTTTCTTGGTGGAATTTACGAATATCTACAGAATAGTTATGCCAATTGAGTCATTTTTAGTCCTTTGTGTGTTGGTCTGTGTTCACATAAGTGTTGAGGATGCTCACATGTGAGGTATTAGGTGGTTTTCCATCCTCGGCCATCCCGTGCCATCCTCGGCGTGCCATCCTCGGCGGAGGGCTTCGCCCAACAACCGGCCCCGAGCAGAAAGACAAAGGGAAAATGGAACATCACAGCAATGACCCCAAACAAACCCTCGAAACCCTCGAAACCCTTATTGGACTCTGGTTTAGGTTCTTATTGCCATATTTAGCTTTTTTCCTACTCTACTTGATAATGAGTGCTCTCAAAAACTTATTATGAGATAAGACTGTCTGGTCATTTGATTTCTGTATTTAGCCTTTTTCCTATACCTTTGGCCATTATCTCTTGTCTATTGTTCATATCCAGTGTTGCCACTTCTGCAATGTTTATTTCATTTATTGGTCTGTAATAGTATTCTGAATTAGAAGATTGGTTTTCTCGTTCATCGAACAACAACAAATCATTCTGTAGCTTTGCTGGCATATTCCTCTTGTTAATGAGAAATTTTCTTCTTCCCAGGCAATTTTTGGTCAATTTACAATTATTTAATTGTTGGTTTTGTCTCTTGCATAGAGTCTCTATGCCTGCTCGCAACTTTGAATCTACCCTATCGAATCTAAAAAATGACTGAAATAATAATCCTAATGCCCTCAGAATCCTATAATACAAATTTCATTATTTTTTTCCTTTTTATAAATAGATGTCAACTATATTTTAAAGATAAAGATAATTCTAGGCCAGCAATTCCCTCTCCTCTTGGCATCAAGGACAGAGCACAGGCTCTGTCTGTCAACAGATAAAATGTGTTCAGGTTCTCTGATGTTAACAAGCCTTCAGAATTGTCTCTGTATATAACATTTCTGTTTGTTTGTTTGTCCCCTTCTCTATTAGTTTACAGGAAAATTTTGTTCACGATGATGGGCTGCCATAGCTGGGCTTCATGCCCTGGCTATCTTGATGTACAGTTCTATATATACATGATTAAATGATACGAGTTTTACTTAACTGTTGCAGTTTGTAGCCACCGCAATTGAAATTTTTGTGTCCTGTTTATTTTTGGGGATGAGAAGATCATTAAATGATGCCAGTTTTACTTAACTGTTGCAGTTTGTAGCCACCTCAATTGAAATTTTTGTGTCCTATTTTTTTTGGGGGTTGAGAAGATGATTAAATGATGCCAGTTTTACTCAACTGTTGCAGTTTGTAGCCACCTCAATTGAAATTTTTGTGTCCTGTTTTTTGTGGGGTTGAGAAGAGATTTGGGTTTAGGTATGGTTATTGGTCAGAAATGCATAGGAGGATGATTAAACTTCATTTGCTTAAGGATTTAGGTTATTCTCATATTTACAGCAATTATATTGGATGTGACTCTCTGGTCATGTGGTGGTGAAGATCTAGACATGGGGTGTGTTGCTATATTAGTGATCTATGTTTGGACCTGGAACTTGAATTTGAATTCGAAGGTTTTCATATGGAAAAAAATATAGAGATGGGGTGTTGTTATTTTAGTGATCTATGTTTGGACATGGAACTAGGATTTTGAATATCTGAATTTAAATTTGAAGGTTTTTTCCTACTCTACTTAATAATGAGTGCTCTCAAAAACTTATTATGAGATAAGACTGTCTGGTCATTTGATTTCTGTATTTAGCCTTTTTCATATACAACTTGATAATGAGTGCTCTCAATTTCTCAAGTGTCTCCTCAATGAATAAAATTATCAGTGGCTTTTTGACATTTAATAAAACTTATTATGAGGTAGATTGCCTCCTCATTTGAGACTACTGGTCATTTGATTTTTGTATTTAGCCATTTTCCTAAGCCTTTGGCCATTATCTCTTGTCCAAAGTTGGAATGGAATGTTATTGTTGAATTCCCAAACATCGCAGCAATGACCCCAAACAAATGGAGGAAATGGCGCGGACACAACATTTTATGTGATGACACGATGCCCAACACGTGGACCTCCACGGTGGACAGGTGTCATATCGGAGCTTTGCGGGTTGACATGTGGCTTTGTGACGTGGTGGGGAGGGCACACAGAATAACTTATAGAAATAGTTTTATCATAATTAATATTTTACAGAAAGACATATTCCATTGAAAATTTCTTTTCAACACACAGTTAGGTTGCCACAAGAAATCACTACTAGGTTGTAAGCTAAAATGTTTCTGTGACAAGAAAAAGATACAATTTAGTGTTCAAAGCCAAAATGTTTCTGTGATAAGAAAAAGATACAATCTAGTGTTGTAAGCCAAAATGTTTCTGTGCCAAGAAAAAGATACAATCCATCCAAAATCCACATCATAATGTGGTTAGAACAAAAAACATATGACACCCCTATTCTTTATGGCCTTGAGAATCTTGAGTGCCAAAACTCCCCGAGTTACCTTCTTTAGCCAGGTAGGTTGGCCTACCAGTCAAGGGCTGATTAGGAAATGGTTGATTGCTGCCATATGATTGATTCCAATTTACAGCTTCCAACCATGGAGGTACTGAGTACCCATACCTCACATTTGCACTACTGGCCCCTGCATTAAGTGGAGGTGTGTAATGAGCATACAAAGAATTGACACCAACTCTGGTAGGAACAAGGCAAGTGGGTAAACCCTCAGTTTGATAGTAGGGCACTTGAATGTTTATGAGATCTTGGAATAATGGTGTATTATCTGCAATGGAGTCCAATGAGTTTGAAATAATCCTGGTTTCATCAGCTATTCTTGTATCGTTGATCATCCCTTGTTCCTTTTCAAGAATTTGTTATGCCTTTTGTTTTTCCTTTTCTTGTCTTGCCATTTGCTTTTGTTGGTCCTTAACTTGCCTTGCTTTATCTCTTTCAATCCTTTCATCTGCTCGACGTTGTGCTGCAACAATCCTTGCTGCCTTCTTCTCCTTGACTAGATCCTTCTTTTTCTGTTTTAATTCTTGCATTTCAAATTTCTTTTTCTCGGACTCAACTAACAGGTTTATATAGTCCTCTGAGGTGAGTAACTGTGAGCTTCGGCCTAGACGAAGACTACCCAGTGCACCTTGCTTTTTTTCATCGATACTCTCTCTACTGGTAGCTTTAGGAACCGTCCAAGTGTCCTCTCCACCCCTCCCACCTGCATGTCATTGCTTGGTACTTCCCTTTCAGTATCTGTTGGAACTGATTGAACTATATCATTATCTTCATTTGATGCCTCATTATGTCCTTCATCTTCTTCCATTGATCTATTGTCCACAAAAAAATGAACAATTTCACTGTTCAATTCCGCTGGTTGCGAGGGCATGTTCATGCTTTCTTCATTGGTTGCTGAGACACTATGTGCATTCATATTGATCATTGCTTCTGCTAGCCATGAAGGTGGGGTTACTTGGTTTGGAAATGTCAATTGGTCATTGTCAACTGCATGTTCAACAATATCATTAACAATATCAGCAACAGAAATTTCATGTTCTTGAGTTGGTGGAACAATCTCCATGTTACTGCGAATTTGTTCATTGTTATATTGTGTTTCACATACAGTTTCATCATCTTCAGCATATAAGTGTCCTTGAGATAGGGAAATCATATTACCAGCTGCAACAACATCATCTTGGTCATCTACTTCTTGCACTTCAACACCTGTTTGGGCATTCCCTTCTTCCTGACCATCCACATGAAACGCTTGGCTACAACCAGTATCATGCATAAGAGCATCATAGTTCAGTGGCCAGATTCCTGTCCTCCTAAAGCTAGCCTTGATATTTGATGGTGTCAAAGCCCTTTTAAAAGCTTTACTTGCAAGCTCTTCTAGCTCAAACCTTTCCACCTCAACCCCTGGATTCTCTGCCATCCATGCGGAGCGCTTTGACCTGAAATAGTACTTGAAAGGGCCAAACACACTAACATCAAGGGGTTGCAGTCTGTGAGTGGTATGAGCGGCCAATGTCAACAAGTCGATGCCTAAATTGTTTGCTTCCTCAATTGTTTGTACAACCATGTGGCTCCCATGGCCATCTAATATCAAAAGGTGTCTGTTATTAGACGAGACGCCACCTGGTACCGATGCAGCAAAGTGAAAAAGCCAACTTAGAAATAGTTCTTTAGTCATCCATGCATGGGGATGTGCAGCCATGCATGCACCTGGTTCATAGTTCTGTATATAGTTTTTCAGTTGATTTTTACCTTTGAATAGATAAAATCTTGGGATTGAAGTACCAATTGCATTGACATAACATAAAATAGTTATCCACTCCCTGCTCTTGGGAAAAATATTTGGCACATTTCGGCTCCCTCTCTTGGCAATTACTCGCATGCCACAATTCCTCCCTACCTGTAAACCTGTTTCATCACAATTTCATATATGGTCTGCTCCATAAGAATGTTTATTGTAAGCACTAGAAAGTGTGTCATAGAACTTTTGCACATCTGCAGGGCGCAAATTTAATGCTCTGTCTCTGTCAAGGCCCTAAGTAGTACGCAATACAAGTTCTGGATGCCTTTTTTTAAACCCAAACCACCATGATTTACCAGGAAACCCATCTTTGAATGGGTTTGGCCTCCCTTGACAGATTTGACCAACTGTTGATTTGAGTTGTATCAACTGTAGCCCATGTCCCAGTTGGGCCATCTCTTAACACCGCTCAACCACCTCGGCCTCCTCCTTCTCAGTCATAACTATAAGAGGCCCTCTACTTTTTGTATGAGTTAGTCCATTTATCCAATAATGTATTGATGAGGGAGGAATACCATGTTTTTTTGCAGATGCCCGAACTGAGTATCCATTAAACTCTATGTCGTCAATTGCAACTAACATTTGTTCTTTTGTCCATCCTCTTATACACTGATCTTTTTAGTTGAGCTTGCTCCTTGGACTGTTGTTGATGGTGGTTCTGTGGCTAATGGCGTGTTAACATCAGCTGCTGTCACATGGTCATCCTCAACAATGTTCCCTGGTGCATTGTTGGCATTGACGTCAGCTGTCCTCTCCTCATCAGACGACGTGCATCGCAGCTGCCCACCCCTTGTCACTCTCCTACCACTTCTCCTTGTACGAGCAGAGTAACCTTCTTTTGCCATGGATGCAACAACCTGTAAAATTATTGCATGCATTTAGACATTAGAATATTTGTAAATTATGCTTTATTACTTCTGCAAAAATACTTTTCCTTTATTACAGGAAATTATCAACATGTATGTTACAGGAAATCGAATTGCATTACTTATGTTACAGGAAATCAAATTGCATTACTTCGTAGTCTCTCAATTGCCTGCCTGATCATCAGTTTAGCAAATTTTATATGGATTCAAGTAGGATTCTATGATAGTTGTTTCAAATATCATTTTCCATTTCTTTTGTTGTTTGGCATCACCAAAAATGTCTTAGTACTGCAACTTCTCCATCGCAGTCCATGGCCACCATTCCAGGCATAAATTCTATGTTGGGAACAACTTGTAGTTGTGATCAGCCTTGGAATGGACTTATTAGTCATAAAAAGTTTTAGAAAATTGAACTGAAAAAATTAAGTATGTTGAAGGCATTCTTTTTTTTTATTTTAAGGAATGGTTTTAACTTTTCTAAATCGCTGTATTTAGAACCTACATTTTATTCAATGACTTTTTATGAAACCATCCAGCTATCCTTTTAGTAGTTAGGGCCAGACAGATCAGGTAAGAACTTTGATAAATGAAAACAATGAAAACAGAACTGTAAGAACAATAACTTTCAATCGCTGTTTGTGAAACCATCTAAGTATCCTTTTAGCAGTTATGGCCAGACAGATCATGTAAGAACTCTAATAAATGAAAACAATGAAAACAGAACTGTAAGAACAATGACTTTCAATGGCTGTTTGTGAAACCATCCAGGTATCCTTCTAGCAGTTATGGCCAGACAGATCATGTAAGAAATCTGATAAATGAAAACAATGAAAACATAACTATAAGAAGAATGAGTTGTAATTGATATAACTAACCTGGATATATTGGCAACTGTTTTGTGATGTTGTCTTCAAGTTTGCTGAATAGTTTGAAAGCATAAGATGAAACTTCAACAGTGGGTGGACTTCTTTTATAGTTTTTGGCACTTGAATTTAATTGGTGGACATGGATGCACATGGATTGCAATGGCTTCATTTTGAATGTGTGGTCTGGATTTAATTTGATGTGATCTAATGGTTGGGAATTGGTTATTTGTTGATCCATGTGCTTTGATCTGTTTTAATGAGAAATAGAGTGAGTTGGGTGTCATTTATTGCAGTTATTGGCTCTCGGTTTCATTTATTGAACAGTGGGTTTAAATGTTATTGGGTTGGGTGTCATTTATTGAACATAGGGTGTTTAGTTGTTGAACAACACAGCAGTTATGGCTGACATACATTCCCTTTTGTTATGTGCAGGTAGGCATATTTATTTGGGATGCAAAGCTGCAGTTCTGATGAGTGGGGGTTGAAGTGACTGCTGCTTTGTACTTCTGGAATAGACCATTTTGGAAGCCTTTATGGCTTTAGCTGTTTTCTAGTTGGGTCAATATGGTTTGTAGTCTTAAGTAGTAAAATACTATTTATGGACAGTTGTGGGCCTAGTGAATGTATGGGGAAATTTTGGACATAAATTAATACTTATTTATACTTAATATTATTTTTTTTTGTTTAAATATTGGTTTCAAAAGTCTCAATTTATGGTGTTTTGGTGGGACCAGTACTATATCAATTACTGGTCCCTGCACAACATTAGGAATCTCTCCTCTAGCATTTCTTTGCGATTTAACATTCGGCAACCTATTCCCTTCGACAACTCTTTCCACCATTTCCTTGAGAAAATATAGTCTCCACTTTCTTGGAAAATTTTTGAAAATCCAATAAGGTTTTAAATCTATTTTTACATTAAAAATATAAACCGTTTAACATTAGTCAGTTTTGATGAAAACCATCACTTTGTCCTTAACCTATTTACTTATAACAATTATTCACATCTTTAACCTTTGATAATCCACCTACTATCGAGTGTTTCGTACCACTAATAATTTGAGTGATTTCAAGTCTAAGAAATATCTCCCGAATAAACCGTTCATTCAAGTCCTCATCTATCTTTCGTACACTCAAAATTTGAGTGATTTCAAGTCTAAGAAATATCTCCTGAATGAACCGTTCATTCAAGTCCTCATTTATCTTTCGTACCACTCATAATTTGAGTGATTTCAAGTCTAAGAAATGTCTCCCGAATAAACCGTTCATTCAAGTCCTCATCTATCAAATCTGTAGCGACCGATAATTTCACCCTTTATCTAGAGACTAGCATTTCGTATTGAGGATGATCTGTAGCACTTTATTGAGTGTTTCATACTGAGGATTTTGTTCTTGCTTTTTATTGTTATTAAAGTTATATGTACTTATCTTGTTTTATTGAATTTATATTATTTTTTACCAAAAGGAAACCCATGAGATCCATACAAACCTATGAAAATTGATTTCATATTTAGTGGTTCCCAGTGGATGCAAACAGCTGTGCCGAGTGCCCACCACTACAATGACGCGGCCGTACGCTATGATACTGTCCTTCCCATGATTTCACCTTGCACTTCTTCACGGTTGAGGGAAAGCACGTGAGCGGTGACAGTTTGTTGCTTTGGCCACGTGATTGAATGTTGCGCTGCTAACAGGATCCATCTCCAGAGTTCCAGACCTTATTTACACCGAAGGCGTTCTTTTAGCGGACGGATCCCCACCGACCTTCCTCGTCTATCCACGACCTCTCCATTTTTGTCAACTTTTTTAATTTACAACCAATTATAATCTTCCACCTACAACCAATTATAATCTTTCCCCTGTTATTCAAAAATATTGATCTAGTTTCGTAGAGTTGGGTAGAAAGAAGAAATATTATATTGAGGAATTAACCTTACGTGTGAGCTAAAATAAAAAGAGTTCATTGGAGCTAGCATTTCGTGGAGGGAAAAGGTTTTTATTGCTCAATTAAGGACCAACTCACATCAACTTCGGTGTGAAACAGGCGGTGGAAAAGGCCTAAAGAAGCTTGGGAAGAACGAGTGTGTACAGTTTGCATATTGGCGCTGTGGAATCGGAAAAACATTTGATTTTGGAATGTGGTGCATTCAAAGACATCAAAGAAAGTTATGCGAACATGTTAGCATCAGTTTCTTTGCATTGTCTTTTTAGCGAGGGGATTGTTGAAAGGTTGGGCCAGTTCATCATCAATTTGAATCGTAAAAGGATTGAAATGCAAAAAGCGAAAAACAGGGAACTAATGGTCTCATAAACTATTTTTAGTCTCGTGGACCTTAAAATATCATTTCATGTCATTTCGCCTCCTAAGCGTCAGAGCTCTGATTCGAACCCTCGACCATCAGAAATGCTAATAATTCTCTTTTGCAGTTGAAAATTTCATTGCAAACAAATTTCTTCAAATTTCTTCGATCACAGGGTTTCTTCTCCACGGGGATTATTATCCACCAGATGATGAACTATGGCATATTTTTCAAGGAGGGGTGGTTCAAAAAGCTTGAAATTATTAACATTAAGCACATCGTGGATGCCACTTTGGGAAGACAAGTCAAAGCAATATGCATTTTCTCCAATGTGTTTTAGAACAATTTATGGGCCATATCGCAGAGGGCGCAGTATATGGTGCTACCCCTTGAAGCATTGTTTGTGCAACAAGAGCGATACACGATCTTTAGGTTAAAAATACAAGGATGTTCGTTGCTTGTCATGCCTCTGTTTGGCACAATCATGGGATACTTGCAAAGCATCATTTACTTGAGTCTGGCGTTGAGATATGGAGTGTATGAAACCTGAGTTGATTTTTGTTCTTGTTTTTGATGTGCAGACCCAAAAGGGGTGATAGTTAGTGGCATCTCAAATGACGCACTTGTTTGAAACCCAAAGAAAACCTCAAAAGGCGAGAAACCAGTTGAGGAGTGTGTGGCCTTATTGTAACTATGCTAAATGATGTGCAAATATGTATCCCACTGTTTGTTTCTAGAAAAATAGTTGTGAAGAGGGTGAACCAAAGTATGATTGGCAACTTTGGTTTGTCCATTCGTTTGCGGGTGAAAGGCAGTGGAGAAGTGAAGTTGGCAACCCAACAAAGACCAAAGATTACACCAAAATGTACTGAGAAAACGAGAGTCGTGATAAAAAATAATGCTACTCGGCAAACCAAAGTGTCGCCAAACATGTTGGAAGGAGAGATTTGTGGTCTGAGCACCAGAGGTAGTATTATGACAAGGGAGAAAGATAGCCATCTTTTGAAAATGACAGACCACTACCCAAATAGCATCATGTTTGCGGAAGGTAGCAGGGAGACCACTTAAAATGTCCATGGAAATGGATTCCCAAGGATGAGAGGGAACTGGTAATGGCTAATACAAACCATGCTTACGGTTTTACGACTTGCTTTGTGAGCAGAGAGAACATGCTCGAATGAATCTTTCCACTTGCTTGGGTAAGGCAAGCTAGTAGAAGTGGCGTTGAAGATTGAGAATGGCCTTGGCTATGCCAAAGTTCCCTCTGCACGAAGAGGCATGTGCTTCATAGATGAGAAGGAGATGATCACCAGATTGTGGCACATAGAGCTGGTTAAGTTTATACAACCAACCGTTGCGAAATGGTATAATCAATAAAGGGGGTTTGTTTTATGACTGTAGGTTGTTGTAGAGCTTCCCATATCTCACCAAATACCAAATCCATTGCATACATATATTTTCAAGCGTCATATGCAGCAAAACGTAGCTCTAGAATGTGTAGACATGAGTAGGTGGCTAACTTAAAAAATCAACTATTTTATTAGCTACCCCCTTCTTAAATTTAATCACCAGATGGAATTGTTGAATGTAAGCAACACACTGTAGATGGTGTTGCTCTTGAATCTTGCACTATGAGTTGATGAAGATCAGTGGGTGATGATTTGTATGGAAGATAGTCTCTTTGCCAAGAATAAAATGGCGTCATTGCTTCAATGCTTGCACTAAACTGTAGAATTCCTTGTCATATATGATGTACATGAGCTTAGCATCTGCAAGTGCCTCGGAACGATATGCCACAATGTGGCTTCCCTATTTAAGAACAACACCAATGGTGAATTGAGAGGCATCAATGTCCATATCAAATGGTTGATTCATATCTGGGAAACAGAGAACAGGGGCAAAGCATAATGCATTCTTGAGTTGAGAAAATTGTCGCTCGGATTCAACATCCCAAATAAACTTTTCTTGATTAGACAACTGGTGCAAAGGGAAAACTAGCTGCGGGAAATAAGAGAATTTTTTTGTAGAAATTAATACCTCCCATGAATCTCTTGAGCTCATGTGCATTGCAAGTCATTGGCTATTGTGCCAAAGCCTATACCCAAGAGGGATTTGGGCAAAGCCCTATGCTGTCAATAATAAATCCCAAATATTGAGCTGATGTTTGTCCAAAATAAGATTTCTTCTCTTTGACCTGAAGTTTATGTGCTCGCAATAACTCAAGTATGTTGTGAAGATGCTAAAGATGGTCTTCCCAAGATTTACTGAATACCAAAATATCATCAAGGTAAATAACCACAAACTTACCTAAGTGTGGCCTGAAAACATCATTAATGAATCTCATAAAGGTGGTCAATGTATTGGTTAATCCAAATGGCATGACAAACCATTCAAATAGCCCAAACTTTGTTTTGAAATCAGTTTTCCATGTGTTGGTTGCATGCATGCGAACTTGAAGGTAATCTGCAGTGGTCCAACAAATCCTAAATTCGGGGTAGGTGATAATGATTTTTAACAATGGCTTTATTAATGGCCTGATAGTCTGTCATGAAGATCCATTCCGAAGCATCCTTTTTGGGAATAATAAAAGTTGGAGATGCACATGGCAAGTATGAAAGCTCAATATGACCGTATGTCAACAATTCTTCAATTTGGAATTCTATCTCAGTTGCCTCTCAAGGAGCTTGGCGATAAGATGGGGCATTAGGTAAAGGAGCACCATGAATAAGATTGATTTTTTGTTCAAGAGAGTGTGTTGGAGGCAACCTTGTGGGTTGGGTGAAGACATCTGCAAATTCTTGGAGTACAGGAGCCATTGCAGGATGAACCGAATTGGTGAGGTTGTTTGGTTTGATAAGGGCGAACCAAGCACAAAGAAACACATTGATTTATATTGACTCTCTTAATAGGAGCTTTGGCAATATCAGGTCGGGTTGATGTGCTAGCTAAGGATGTGAGCACATAGGTGTTCCCATCGTGCGACAAGTGGTATTGGTGATCTTTAACATGATAAAATACATGTTGGGCTCGTTGGTATGGAATTCCTAGTAACTAGTTGGCACAATCGAGTGGAGAAACGTCACATACAAAAGTATCATAGAAAGGTCCAATAACAAAGGTTACAACACATCATTGGGAGATGGTAAGATGAGGGCCTTCATTTTGGACCCAACCAAGCTGATAAGGGTTTGGGTGTGGAGTGGTGGGAAGGCAAAGGCGTTGAACCAATTCCTATGCCACAAGATTCTTTTGACTCCCATTGTTGAGAATAAGAGTGGCCAACTCATGTTTGATTTGACAATTATGGGTAAATACAGGTGCAAAAAAGGTGCATGTTGCATTAGCAGTCATGAGGATGAGAAAGGGGTCCACTTCGGTAAGATTATCAAGAGAAACAACTCCAAGTGTGGTAGGGGCATTTGGTTCCTCGACCTCTGTAAAAAGAGTCTTGTTGGGGCATAGATTTTTCAGTGCTCGACAATCTGCAAAAGCATGTGAGTGGGTATTATAGAATGTACACCAGGGGGTATTGTGAGGTGTGGGGAAAGAGGTAGAGGCTACATTAGAAGAACCAGAGGGAGACAAACAATTTCTGGCTTGGGGAGATCGGATTCAAGAAGCCACTTTCTGTTCCACAGCCAGGGCTCGAACAAACGCCTTGTCCAATGAAACTATCAAACAACTCAACTTCTCATCGAAAAAGCAATAGAAAACCAAAATTAAATTTGATAATTAGTACCTCTTTTGGATTAGAGATATGGAGTTGAATTCGCAACTTGCAGAAGACATCAATGTAAGATTGAATTGATTTATTTGGTAGTTTTCGGCGCTGTAAAATTGTAACCATTTGGCAAGGAGATTTTGGAGATATCTTGGGGAATAGAAGTGTTCCACTCCATAGCTTGGGTTGGTTACGACACTGGCATGAATTATCATATAGAAGCAAATGAAAATATTCTCTTGACTAGATCCATAGCCCATCCCCAGTTTTACAAGCCTCGATCACTAGCCAAGTTCCCGTCAACCAACCCAAGACCAATCATATTGAACCATCAGTCTTAGCCAAGTCGCTTCACCTTTAGCTAGCGCAATAGCCACAAAACTCAAGTTTTTTTCCTCCCTGTTCGGTTAACTATAACATGCTTGAAACAAATCTCCTTCACTGGAAATGAAATTCTTGTGGTTGCTTCTAAGGTCTGCCGCCATTGCAATTCCAAGGGATATCTTTAGCTAATTTCATTTTCCTAAGTAATTGTAGATTTTCTTAAATCTATGGAAATTTCCAGAATTAACAAGTTGATTATAATTCTTTATCAAATAGATATTTTGTATCATGTCTGTACAATTTCAAGAACTAAACCCATTGAAGCTTTAAATGAGGAGACTACATACTCGACTTAATTTTAATGATATGATGCCCTCCCCTTCAAAATAGCCAAACAAATTGAATCTTTACATTAGGCTTCTAAATGAGTAGACCATCAAATCTAAACCTAAATGTTTGCATTTTCATTGACAAAAAATCATTCACATCACCCAACTATAAATGCTCTTTCTTATAGGGAAATATTATCTGACAAAATAATAAAAACATATACAAGTTTTAAAATTAACATTAACAATCGGTGTATATCTAATTTTTAAGAAACAAAGAAAAAAAACACCTATTTTTTTTTAATTATATTTAAATATATTAAATGTAGAATTAACAATTCATACACTCTTTAATCCAATATTATAATATAATTTTTAAAAAATTATATATATTAAATTTCTACGAATATTAAATATTATTTTTAAAATAATTAAAGTAACTTATAAAATTTTATTTTATTATACAATTACTCATTTTCTATTTAATAAAAACTAAATTACCATGCATCATAACACTCTTTAAAATACATATATATTAAATTATACTATATTACAGAATCAATATTTATTAAACTATTACAATACCATATATACCAAAATGCATATTTTAAGTGTTTCAGATGAAGAATTACCAATAAAAACTAAATTACCATGCATCATAACACTCATTAAAATACATATATATTAAATTATACTATATTACAAAATCAATATTTATTAAACTATTACAATACCATATATACCAAAATGCATATTTTAGGTGTTTCAGATGAAGAATTACCTTATCAAAGTCCATATTTGTTAAGCATTTACAATACCATATGCAAAGTGCATATTTATCCTATTATAAATGAAGAATTACCATATTCACACTGATAAAATTATAAAACTCTAATATTAATATTATTATTTTATAATTTTAAATATAAATTATAATTTATCAACCACATTTATCATATATTATTATTTAATCAAATTTATGTATAATTATAATAATATAATATTATGATAATTATTAACCAATTAAATTTATATATAATTATAATAATATAATTTTAAAATCATAATCTGTATGAGAATTCACCAGAAACCTATATTTTCTCCTTATTTATGAAACAAGAAACCCATCTCTTTGCAACAGTTAATTTCAATTTCATCAAAACGTTTTGCATTCCACTTACTCTTGCTCTGAATACACTTATTTTTTTAAACATGTATTGCTTTTAATGTTGTTTTTTATGACAACCTACTATGCAGCAAAGTAGCTTCACGGTCTATAAAAAGGAAAGGAAAGCCACAAATGTTGTTTTTTTATGTAGTTACTAAGTTCTTGAAAATCACCATTGCCTCCCATATAAGTAAGGTTTCAACTCATGTTCGCCAATAACATGAGTGAGAAGATAATTTCAAATATGCTTTTATTATTTATTTAGAAAATTTATGTTTGTTGCAAGTGATTTGAGGAATAATATGAGATAGAAGATAATTTGAAATATGCTTTTATTATTTATTGAGAAAACTTATGTTGGTTGCAAGTGATTTGAGGAACGCTTATGGAATAATTTTAGCTTAATTCAATAAGATTTTCATTAACAAAAAATTTTTATATTTTAAATTTTAACGTACTTTACGGATTTCAAAGTCTAGGTCATATTAATCATTATTATTGCACCTAACTTGAAATGAAAACCATATCTCTTTAAATAAAAACCATATATTTTTAGCATGACAAAGATTCCATTATAGGGATTGTATAGTGGATTCTTGATGCCCCATTAATTGATTATGAGATTTAGAGACAAAATTTATGGTTTATGATGATGTTATGTCATTTAAAATTCCTCTTACTTAATGTACATTTCCTTTAAATGTGCAAGGCTTTGAGTTTTATCAATAAACCATTCCACCTTCAAAATAATCATTTTTTCTTTGTAATTGTCCCTTTGGCCTCCACAAGATAATCACATGTCACAATTTTTCCCTCCCTCTTCGAATTCATCACTAACATTCTAATATATGAGGGTTGATGCCCAAAAGATTAAAAAGGTCTTTTCATGAAATTCACTCTTAACAAGTTTTGTGATTTGTTGGAATTGTAAGGGGTATATTAAACACACATAAATTATGCCCTTAACCCTTAGACATTTAAAATAATGCATAAATATAATATTAAATACACACATAAATGATATCCCTAAGACTCGCACACATGAATGATGAACATAAACAACACATTTAACCTACACAAATATATGACATACATAAGTGCCCCACCTTATGTCCCATACACATAATAAACACACCTAGACAAGTAGACATGCAAGCAACACAAATTAATAATGCACATACATAAGGGACATAGCTAAATAGATTGGTGAATTTCAAAACACTGAACTCAAATTAAATTTAAGAACATTCTTTTGAAAGTTATTGTTAAAGTCACAAAAATTAAAATTTTGAACCTGATTTATAAAATCCCATTTCTAAAATTTTATTTATCATGATTTTTTAAAAATAGTTTTTCAAAATTCTCTTAAAATAATATTTTAAAAACTATTTTATCAAAAATCATTGCTAAACTAAACCATGGCCAAAATTTTTTATTACAGTGTAATTTCTCACACTAGAATAAAGTTGATGATAGTACAATCAACATTTCATCTCATCTGAAGTTATTGTTTGCTCAACTAAAATTTTGATATCATTGTCAATGTTAATATCATGTTCACCTCTACCTACCTTTTATATTTTGACTTTTAGTAAAACAATAAAATTCACTACTATTTTCCGTACCCATAAATCAATCCAATGATATTCAAATACCGATCTTTGAAAATATTATTGGATTAACTAGTTCTAATCCTGACTTACGGTACATTTCATGTTACTATACCTCCCATCATCTATATACCAAATTTTAATGCTTATATTGGTTACTTAAATCGATATGAGATCAGTGTAACATGTACCTAATCATTAGCATAGGGTAACAAATATACCTTCTGAGTAATCAAGGAGCTAGTTCGATTGTTGGATGCCATTAGGGGTTAAATTTGACGCCCGGCTCTTTTACACGTAAAATATTATCTATTTCAATATTTACACGTTATTTTGTTAATAATTTTTAAAAACGTGACAGGCATATTAAAAAACGAAAAGTTTTAATATATGTATATATTTATATAGATAGGCAAGTTGGCAGAAATAACGTGGTTAAAACTTAAATGTGAGTATGAATCATGATTACTATTTTTCTTAATGATTCTTGGATCAGAATGGCTTGTAATGTTGTAAATGTTATAACTTACGGATTACAGGAAGAAGCCATAAATTTCAATGTCATTGAAATTAATCGGATTTGTGACGTGCCAGATACCTATTGCCCAATTATGTTATGGTTATTTGCTTGGATTCCAACTTGCAAGTTTAAGTTTTTTTTGTTTTGTTTTGTTTTTTTTTTCAGCATGAAAAAAGTTTTATATTGATATTATATAATCAACAAAATGTTTTTACATATATAGCTGTGCGATATATTTTCACATCTATAAATATGGTGGAAGTTATGAAGAAAGTTCTGTTTGTATACAGAATTATGATGGAGGTTGGAAGCATATTATCGTCAGCTGTTTAAACAAAACCAGCAGAGAAGTTACGTTCATACTTTTTGCTATGTATAGTACCGATGTAAGATCCTAGCATAAGTAAAGACATAACATGAGAACAAAAACATAGATGTGAGTTATATGTTAGGGAGACAGAAATCCTGGATCTAGAAGCATTTGTTTGCCATTTTAATCTACATCCTCCATACGCCCTGAGGGGAAGTTAGGCCTTTTTTGGATAATGCATCAGCCTCCCTGTTATTAGCTCTGACAGTGTGTGATATAGAATAGCTCTTCTTGCTGCTCCATAAGTCTGCTATTCTATCCAGCCATCAAGTTATTGCTTGATGTGAATTCCAATCAACTGCAAGTTATTGCTTGATCTGAATTCTCGTGAGGAGCACGGGCATAGGTAGAACGTTGCAGAATCCAGAAATTTGAAGGCTACGGAACTTGGAACTCAACAAACCACTCACAATGTCGCACAGTGTAATCATGAAGAATTTTCAAGAATAAATAGCCAGTAAGTAATAGCCTATACCTTGTTTTCCAGATTCTGATTATTTTGCTTCGAAATCATTAGTCTACTTAACCTATACCTTATTTTCCGAATTCTGATTATTTTGTTTCGAAATCACACAATGGTTCTCCCTTGCTTTGTTGAGTATGTAAGAATAAAATGGTTACAGGTGAAAATTAATTAATGCATAAGGGAAAATAGTCTCTGTGTCACCATAGCACTTTTTATCTATATAAAAAACTTGTTGCCTTATTTCCTCGACTTTTCCTTGTCTTATTTCTCCATCTCTCTAGTTGTTTTCAGTGAGTCAGTGAACCACTCATAGGCCCGAGTCTGTCTCATTCCTCTGTAAAGTTTGGTAGGCCTTGCAATTCTCAGTTTTGAATCATTTTTTACAGAAAGTTTTATCGGTTGAGCTCTTGCCCCAAATAAATTTCTTGATAAAGATAAATCCCTCCATTGTTTCAGCGGCTGTGCTGATAATGGTAGGCTAGAGACCCCAATACTTACCAGTTTCAGCGGCTGTGCTGATAATGGTAGGCTAGAGACCCCAATACTTACTATGAATGGTAGCTTTGGGCCAAGATGAGCCTATATTTCAGATATTTAATTAAAAAAGAAACTTGTTGACTCCCATGTAAGAACAAAATGAACACGCACCATGAGGACTCCCATGTATGCTTTTTAATTTATAAACTATGAGCTAAATGGCCGCCTCCTATTGGATATGATTATAGTGAGGGTAATAACCTCAGATCGTTCTTTCCAAACATGTAATGTGTAAGCTATTAAGTTATAATATGGTAAGAAAGACGATTTATGAATTTTATGTTATTAAAATTAAACATTAAATTTTCTTACATACATGTTATTTGTTTGCAGCAAAACACACCATTCGAATGGGTTATATTAGATTGCATTAGATTCGCATTGATGTGTGAGCGCCATGATTTCAAGAACGTGTGGTTTAATATTTTTACTAAAACCCAATAAAATTGTGAAATATAATTTTTGTTTGTGATGTAGTTAAGGGGAATCAATAATGAGTAATGGTTGAGTCGAAAGTCTATGGAATTGAATTTTTTTTTTTTTTTTTTTTCTTAATATTTAGAAAGACTAAATTTATTAGAACAGAAAAGCTCTTTTAAGGAAACTCACTCATTTTTTAACTAAAATTCTACAAACACCCCAAAACAAAACTTTTCTGCAGCCACTGCGAAAACACACAAAAAGATAGAAAAAACGAGTGCTGACAATAAATCAACTTCTATTTCAATCTCTTTAAAAATGTACCAATTCCTTACCTTTTGCATGCCTACCATGATTTATTACCCAAAAATAAAGTAACAGCAACCCATCCATAAAAAGAAGCTACTAAGGAAACTCACTCATTTTTTTACTAAAATTATACAAACACCAAAAAACAAAATTTCCCTGCCGCCACTGCGAAAACATAGAAAGATAGAAAAACCGAGTGCTTGCAATAAATCAACTTTCATTTCAATTTCTTTAAAATTGTACCAATTCCTTTCCTTTTGCATTCCTACCATGATTTATTACCAAAAAATGAAGTAGCAGCAACCCATCCATAAAAGGAAGCTACTGCACTTCCATAGATTGATTTCATTTCTAGCATTGCCATTTTCTTTGCTTCATGCTCCTGCTTGCCCTATTTTATCTTTTCTCTTTGCTTTATTTTATTTGTTTTTAGTGCATGTTCTGTTCATATTTTTTTTGCTTTTTTATTTTCTTAATTACTATTGTATTGTATTGTATATTTTATATTTGTGTGTATTTTTGAGTGCACTCAATTTTGTTTCTCAAATTTTATTTTCTTGATTTCATATCCATGATCATCATTGGACATATTATTGTTACAAGAAAGTTAAATCAGTACATATCTTCTCTTTCCTTTATACACATTTGAAATAAAAAAGCTCTCATTTATGAGGATCCCAGTAAACCATAAACCATTTCAAAAAAGTTCATCAAATCATTTTGTATGGTAAAGCTGATCAAATCATTGTGCACTATGCTAACAAACACATTTACAAATCTTTTCATAGACATGATAGAAAAACAATAAATTTATTCCAAATCTTATCTTCAATTTCTTCACACAACTCATGTACATATTTTCAATCTCACATTCTCTACTTGCCATTGGCGTTGATTCACTTTTTTGGAGTTTTAAGTTGAAATCTAGGCAAACAATTTTTTATTAAATCTGGATATTTAATTACTTAAAATACATTTTAATTATATGTACTGGCATCGTATGAACCAAAACCTGAAAAAACACTAAGTGTGGAGACTAGAGAGTTCACTATCCAATATATTTAATATAATTTTTTTATAAACTCCTAATATAGAAATCAGTGTTTTATTTTTTTAATATAGAATTTGGGTGAACCAAAAACTTCGTTTATTACTACACTAACAGAATTGTATCAGCCAATTTCCAAACTTGGTAAATATGCTTTATAGAGCTTTTAATATTGCATTAAAATAGTTTGCATTCTCATTTTTTTGGACTTAGCTAAATTTAAAATGAGGTTTTTTTGTTTTGATTTTGGCCATAACAACACAACTACCACAGTGCTGCAACTTTTTCCCGTTCAACAGTAATAGAGCAATTTTCTGTTCAACATTAGTGAGAGCAACCTACTCTATGGGGAAATTTTATGTTCAACATTAGTGAGAGCAACTTACTCTATGGGAAAATTGCAATGAATGCTCAAGGAGTAAGTCGATTTTTATATAAAATTCTTTTATTTTTAATATGTGAGCAAAAACTTAAATTTATGTATGGTTGTAATACAATTTAAACCAAATAAATTTTTTGTTTTTTCTGTTTTTCAAAAGGTGAATGAAAGAGAAATAATAACTCAACTAAAAATTTGAATATGTCCACTTCCAACTCCAAGAAACGGTGTTGTTGAAAACGCGATTATTAAATGCAAAAAGAAGATGTATTTATGCTAAAACATATTTTAAAACATTCACCTTTTCTGCCTTTACAAATGACTAAAATAGATGGAAAAAATAGACAATTTATTGTAAATATTGAAAAACTTTTAAGTGGATTTGAAAAATTATTAAATATTATAAAGAATTAATAGGTATATTATTATATATTATAAATAATAAATAGGTATTTCCCTCGTTAATATCCTTTAGTGCAAGATTAATTTTTTAATATGGTTTTAATTGATGAAATGAAATTCATATATACCAATTAATTTATTTTTATTATATAGGTATTATATATCAAAAAATGTCTTCAAACAAAGGGAATCAACTTTCTATCAATTTTTTTTTGGATTGTCTACTACATCTTAAGTTTCATCGTCTGATAAAGAAAATCATGATTTTGATTTAAATGAAGATTTAGATGTCTTGAGGCATAATGAAGAATTTGATATCTTGGGGCATAGTGAAGAATTTGATGAAGAATTTCACTAGAGTGAATGTAGCACCCAAAAGAACAAAAAAATGAAAGCAAGAAGAGAGTTTCATGATCAGTGGAAAACTAAGTATAAGTGGTTGAGAGAGGCAAAACATGAAGGAAAAATAGTTATGAAATGCATATATTGTGAAATTCATAAGGCAATGTGGCCATGGGGAATTGGGGCAAGTTTATCTACATTGCAACAAAAGTCTATAGTTGTTCATGCTAGTTCAAGCATTCATAAACTCTCACAGGTAAAGTGGATATGTGGACATGTGGAAATGAGAAGAAGACGAAGTCTATTACAAAACACATTGCACGCATTGATGATATGAACAAAAAAAAATCATGACTACTATGAAATTAGTATATTGGATGGTGCAAGAGGATGTACCGCTCTCAAAATATGAATCTCTTTGTTTGTTTACAATGTCCTTACACACACCAAATATTCCAAAGAATAAAGATTATGCATCATATACAAATCACATGGCTGCAAAAGAATTCCTTTTTGTTATATTTCAATATCTTGAAGAGCTACAAATTTCCAAAATGCTAGATAGCCCTTTTTTTCATTGATGCTAGATGAAAGTACAGATCGTAGCTTTAAAAAACATCTTGTAGTTTATGTCACGTTTTTAAACTCAAAAGAATTGGGCCTCCAATTTCATAGTTTTTAAAGCTCATAAATGTTTGCGATGGAATAGGGAAAACAACTTATGATGCAATCAAACATTTAATGGAATCAAGGGGTCTTTCAAAAGAAAGATTAATAGGAGTTTCCACAGATGGTGCTTCTTCAATGGTTGGTAATAAAAATGGTTTTATTACTTTCTTGAGGAAAGATGTACCTAATCTTGTAAGTGTTCATTGTATTGCTCATTGTGAAGCTTTAGCTGCATCAGATGCTTCAAAAAGAATACTTGGGTGCAAATAAGGTATATCCTTGGGTGCAAAATTCTACGAAAAGAAATAGTCAACTTATTGCTCTACATGAACTTATGCAACTTGAAACTCTTCCAGCGCTTCGAATCCATGGAGTTAGATGGCTTTCAAGGGGACAAGTCATTGAAATACTTGTTGTACTTATGCCTCTCATATTAACATTATGGAAAAATGAAAGAAAAGATTCATGGTATGATAATACAAGGATCTTTTTAGTACAATTTTATTTACATATGCTTGAAGATATAATGTTTGAATTAAACAAGTTGAACAAACAATTCCAAGAAGTGTACATTGATGTCATCTCTTTAGGAGCAGTCATAGATGTCACTGTAAACACTTTCAAAAGGTGGTTTTTAAGAAGCGACACATTTGCAGATGACACATGTTATTTATATAAATTTATAGATGCCTCTAAATTTGGCTTTCTAGAAATTTGTGATAAGGAGGGTCTTGTTCACAAGCATGAATTATGATTTGTGGAAATTCCACATGCATATGATGATTGTGTTGATATACAAAAACAATCATGGAAACCGTGTAATGAAGGTTCAATAGAAAGTTGCAAACAACTTGCAAAAGATTATGTTCAAGCTCTTGTAAAAAATTTGAATAGAAGATTTTGTGATCTTGTATTTTCAACTCAGCAAGGTTGTTTAGCTCTTGCCATCATTTAGAGGATGTTCATTGCAGAGAAAAAAATTCAAAGTGTTGGCTCGAAAAGATTTTTCAACACTTACACCATCCTTATTATGAAAGTGAAGAAAACAAAACTACATTTGATTTTGAGGCTTGTTTGAAAGAGTTGCATCCATTAGTTAACACCCTTCGTGTTAATTGCAAGGGATCATCCATGAAATATGCATGGAGTATTTTTTATGTTACAGGGTTGCATACAAATTTTCTTAACATGTAAAAGTTATGGCAAGTGATACTTACTATTGTTGCAAGTATAGTTGCTTCTGAGAGAGGACTCAAGACAAAACATAATAAATGATGTTCGAAGAACAAAGTTATCATTAGTTGCATTGGATGCCTTGATGCAAGTGTCCTTAACTGGGAGCTTGATTCATCAATAGTGGAATGGGATAGGATACATGACATCTGGAAATATGCTGAAGAAAGAAGAATCTTAAATATTTAAAAAAAAATCTTTCATATTTATGTTTGTAATGGTGGTGTTTTGACAATTACCTCTTTTGTTGAAACTATCCAAAATTTAGTTTGCGTACATGTTGATATTGAATCTACTTTTTGAACATTTACATAGTTCATACACATTATGTTTTGGTTTGAAACTTATTTCACAACTATGGTTCTTTTAATGGGATTGGCATCGTAGTGATTTAAATGGAAAACATGGTATGTGTGTTTCAATTCAGTTAAGTGCTTTTTTTGTCTAATTTAGTTGCAACAATATTTTCATTCACTATTTTTCATGTGACAGTAATTATGAATATATTTTTTTCACTTTATAATATTATTTTTTGTTATTTCTTAGAAATTAAAAAAATTACAGATATGCATATACATATTTTCCATCTATTTTCTCACTATTTCCATCTTCAAGAAAAAAAGCTGAACATTTCAACAGCCTGGAAAAATCACAAAAAAGTTTCATCGACAGGTCCTGAAAGAAAGTGTAGTAATGAGACCTGAGTGCAATGTTTCAACAGAGAATGAAAAATTTGTAAGAATGGAAAATTTGCAACACTTATAAATACAATTTGCATAAATTAGATAAAACTTGTACAAATAAATATTGAAAGTCATATGATGAGCAGTTTAAAAATAAAACCATCATAAAAAAAATTCCTTGACAAGTAAAGACACGATCAAATCTAACCCCTTGATACAATGAAAGTGTTAACATCTATCATGGAACAAGGCTACTTCCCTACTAACCTATATTGGGCATTGTGTCAATGCCTCCATTGCGGGGTTTCCAAAAATGGAGCATGTACTCTTGGGATAAATTAGCTTACCTTCTACCCATAGAAATAAGGAACATTATCTACAAAATTCAACTTGGCATATATTATAAATTTACGTGTATAAAGTTGTTATTAAGAAATTGTATGTTCCGCTCTCTCTTAGTGATAATAGGTAATTCATGTTTGTAAAATATAGTGAATTACCAAGTGCAAAGAAAATAGTCTAACCTTTCTGTACTCATGGAATATTTATTTATGTTATTATGATATTTCCATTTTTTTCTCAATGATTACAAAAATGATTTTTTAAGAATATAGTCAATTATTAGGGGTAAAGAAATAGGTATAGTAATTATAGGCCAGGGAATATGATTTTATGTTTTTTAGAAATGCATATTTATTTGTGTTAATATTTTGAAGTCTTAACATATTTTAATGGGTATTTCTCTCAAAACCTAGTCAAGTTATAATGATAAGAATTTAGTGTTACGATTTTTTAGTTAGGAGGGAATTTGAAAATTTGATGTTGAATGCCTCTAAATGTTAGCTATAAATATAGCCATTAACTTCAATCTATTGTAAATTAAACATAACATGCAATTCCTACACCCTTGAGTTACTATAAATCCCATTCTATTACATTAATTAGAAATAATATGGATATAAAGAAACATATCCTAATCAATGAAACCATAGCTTATAGTGGAAAAAACCTTGACATACCAAGAAAAACCCACTCTAGATGATCATAAATACTTATCTCAATCTATTTTGTTATATTTTGAATGAAAAAGTATCATGCACAAACCTAAACTCCTTTTGTTACATGAAACAATTATTAGTTTACTTATCATACAATATCAAACTAATCATGCTTCTACTACTCCATATATATATATATATATATATATATATATATATATATATATATATAATATATATATATATATATATATATATATATATTCAAGGAAGAAATATCTTTATATCCCATCTATGAGTAATATATATATTTTATTCATTTAAGGGACTATCAAACAAGAAGGCTCAAAGCCATTACAAGGATATACTCACTATGAGCTCAACATGCCACATGTGGGAATCGAACTTGAGTGGGAAGAATAACAAAATTTCTCCCAATCACCCAAACTACCTCTAATTCTCTCTCACACACACATTCTATTAGATTGCTTATTCTATAGAAGGGGTTACATACGGCCTTGGTTGGGGCTTTCTACCACCAACATGGTTCAAGAAGAGGATTGAAGCATGTGGGAATTTCAATCATTGAAATAAATTTTGTCGCATAACATTAACATACTTGATAATATTCTAATGGAGGATGGATGTATTCATTTATAGATTTTTTGGAAACAAAAACTTATTTACAATGAAAAACCACTTCAATATGTGCAATACCTATAGGTATGGTAGATGATTTTTCAATTAAATTAAGTTGGCTTGATTTTCATGGGTGTCAAGTTGACCAAAAAAAATTTCCTTGAGAGATAATGTTATTGAAGTTATAAAGTTTGCCACAACCAAGTTGCAATAGTCATTATGCGCTTCCAAACGATTCAAGGTGCTAGTGTTTGCTTCATAAAGGGATGGGTTAAGAAGTTTTTAAATTGTCAAATTAAAAGTCAATTTGATTTTAATGTATAATTGACATATTTTATTATGTTCTTTAAGATTTATTTGGAAGTATTTTGTGACGTTTTTAGTAAAAATCACCAAAATGGTACAATCATATAAAAATATTTGGTAAAAATTGAAATGCCTTACTGAAAGAGTCATTACCTACTTATCATGCAAATATCATATTAATATAGTTTTTGTCTATAATAAATATTAAAAAAAATTATAATTTTTTTATTTTTATTTTTTATTTTTATGTTAACTCAACCATATAAATAAGAAAATTATAGATTTTCTTATAGATAAAACTATATATATACATATGAGCTAATGTAACACAGCTGCAGCAGCTCACAGCAACCCTAAATGCAGCAAACTCTCGCAGCAGCACGCAACTGCCCTAAGTGGCCTCTTGCTGTTGAGGATCGATCAACATGGAATCATCAAAGGACGAAGAGCCTCCCTCAGATAATCAATGAGAAAATGAAGGAATAGCAAAAGCTTTCGCCTCTCTCATTTCTGCAATGGGTCCGACAAAGATCCGATCATCAGTCATCAAGTTTGTTAAAAGATTGGAAGACATCCCGGAAATATGACTCCCTCCAACTCTTCCTCGTAAAGTAGAACTCTCCCTGGCGGAACGTGTATTAATTGGGCAGTTTACAGGGTTATGGCCATCACCCAAAACGGTACAAAAATGGGTAGAAAGGAACTGGTCTGCAACAATAAATGGAAAAATCTCAATCAAGTTCTACGGAACAGGATACTACACCTTCCACTTTGAAATGAAGGAGGATCGAGATCTAATATTTAGGAATGGCCCGTACTTTATGGATACAAGGGGTTTGTATCTAAACAGATGGACACTAGATTTCGACCCAGAAATGGATATACCCAATGTCGTTCCCATTTGGGTTAGATTGCCGCATCTTCCCCTCCACTGTTGGGGAGATGATTCAGTTAAAGCCATAGGAAATGCAGTTGGGAAATACATAGATAGGTGTGAGCCAAAGGAAAACATGCACGCATGTGCCAGAATCTATGTAGAGGTGGATCTAGGAAAAGGGCTTCCAGAAGCCATCAAAATCAAAGTGGATCAGTGGATGCATATACAACAGCTGGACTATGAACAAATCCCCTTCAAATGCAAGGTATGTCATGAATATGGTTATTTTGCTAATAGATGTACAAATAAAAGAGAATGAAAATGAAAAGATTGAAGACCCAGAAAACAAATGGGAATAGGTCAAAAGAAAGAAGGAAGTCCATAAACAACCAAATCATTCTTCTACACAACCCTCCATATCCTCTGAGCTCCATCCTCTACCACGAAAAGCTAACAAAAATTCTCTTGCTAGCCTCAATCCTTTTGAGCCACTGGATCCCTCTATCCCCCATCCCCGGACCCAGATCCAGATCCCCTCCTCACACTCCCTCCCCCCCCCCCCCCCAACCACCCAAATCTCACACCCCCCCCCCCACCCTCAGTAGATAGAATCCTAACTAGAACGCAGTCAAAGGAAGCTCTCCCAAATGTAGAAAAAAAAGAAGAAGGAAGAAAGACAAAGAAAGAGCTGAGGGATGAAGCAGCAGCGAAGGAAATGGCATTAGGAACGTAACAACCTATGGAAACCTTCTTAGGAAGGAACACATGAAACAATGAAAAATCGAGCAAAGAGGGAAAGGAGCCATGCACCACCCAACAAGAAAATAATGATAGTGGTCTCCTGGAATTGCCGAGGATTGCGATCATATGTCAAAGAAAATGCCACAAGAGACATTCTGGCAAAAGAAAACCCAGACATCCTTATGATTTAGGAGACAAAAACAAATAGCCAAGAAACTGATTAAAAAAAAAAATCAGAAATTATGAAGGTGAAGCAATACATGCAATAGAAGCATCAGGAGGTATCTGCGCAATATGGAAGAAAAGAATATGGGTATTGATACACTACAAAAAAGAACAAACTAGATACAAACGGATCTAATGCAAATTAGTACAAAAGAGAGGTATAGTGTCATCAATATGTATGCCCCAAACCACTACAGGGAAAAAGAGCAATGTTGGGCCACCATAAAAGAAGCACTAAAAGAAACACAAATAGGAAAAATAATTCTAGGAGGAGACTTAAATTTTCTAAGAAGTATAGAAGAAAAGTTTGGAGGCATATATCACACAGACCCATCCAGGGATGCACTAAAAGAAATAATGAAACAACACAATCTTTTAGACATCCCCCCAAGCAACGAGAAATACACCTGGAGCAATAAAAGAGTGGGGAAAAGCAACATAAAAGAAAGGTTGGACAGACTCTTGATACAAGAAAACATAGCAGCAGCGTACGGTGCTATTAAAACAAAAATCATTCACATCACGACATCCAACCATAAACCGGTGGCAATAGTCATGGGAAAAATCGAAAATCAAGGACCGCTCCCATTTAGATACAGCTCAATTATAGAAATCAATGAATTAATTAAGGAAGCATGGGAGCCAAGAGTATTAGGATCACCACAATATATTTGGGAGACAAAATTAAAAAATGCAAGAATCAAGTTAAAGGAATGGGCAGGAGCAAATGAAATTAAAAAAGAAAAGAAAAGAAAAAAAGAATTACAGCAGAGAATGGACAACATGCAAATTGAAAAAGAAGGCAGAGAAGAAGGCAAGCAAGGTTATCTAAGAGAAAAGGAAATCTTTTGGGAAATATACAGGGAAAACAGGAAAGAAGAAGAAGATGTTAGACTGAAATCCAGAAGCTTGTGGCTCAAGGTAGGGGATAAAAATACATCTTTTCTCCACAACTCAATGAAGATTAGAAGAGCAAGAAATAAAATAGAAAAAATCCAAGTGGAAAATCAAGAGGTCAAAGGTGCGGAGGAATTAAAAAAAGCAACCCAAAAGCACTTTAAAAATTTACTGTTAGCAAAAGAAGAAATGGTTGAATATGAAGATTTCCTTCGGCACAAAAAAAAAAAAAAAAAAAAAAAAAGAAGAAGAAGAAGAAGAAGAAGAAGATCAAAACGCAGAAATGTGTAAAGAAATTATAGAAGAAGAAGTAGTCGCAGCTATATGGAGCCTGCATCTGGATAAAGCCCCAGGGCCCAATGGATTTACAATAGCATTCTTCAGATCTCATTGGTATACAATCAGAAAAGATTTCTTAAGAATGGAGGAGAATGTTTTCAAAAAAAAAAAAATAGGAAGCAACACAAAATCCTCCTACCTTGCCCTAGTCCCAAAGGAGTCAAATCCTTCCACCTTCAACACGTATCACCCTATATCTCTGTGCAATTCCTCTTATAAGATAATAACAAAAATAATTGCAAATAGAATCAAGGAAGTGCTACCAATAATCATATCTGAAAATCAAGGAGGATTTGTGCCCAATAGGCAAATCATAGATAATGTAATTATTGTACAACAAGTTGTACACTCCAGTATGCTAAGGCAAGAAAAAGGCATAATAATTAAATTAGATATGGCAAATGCATTTGATAGGGTCAGGCATCCATATCTCATGGTTGTTCTTCAGAAACTGGGTTTCTCAAGAGAAATAATAGAATTCATCCAGGCATGCATCTCCACCCCTTGGATTGCCCCCCTCATAAATGGAAGGCCAAGTGAATTTTTTCAAAGCACAAGAGGACTCAAGCAAGGATTCCCTCTCTCACCATTCCTATATATTATAATGGCTGAAACTATAAGTAGAGCTTTGGAAAAACAAAGAAAAGAAAGAAACATTACAGGGCTCATAATAGCAAAAAGAGTAAAAACAATCAACCACTCACTTTTTTCGGATGACACCTTGCTGCTGGGAGGGGCATCAACAATAATAGCAAGAAGGTTCAAAAAAAATTTAGATGATTTTTTACAGGTTTTAGGTGGGCTTCTGAATAACACAAAATGCAGAATATATGGATGGAACACCCCCCCAGAATCATGCAAAGGATTTCACAAATATTAGAAATCCTAGTACAGGAAAAATGGACCCATTTATTTTACCTGGAACTTCCAATCTCAAAAGAGAACATGAAGGCAGAAATATGGACTAAGTAGATCGAAAAAATGAAAAACAAAATTCGGAGCTGGGGTATGATGTGGTTAAATTTGGCAGGAAGGGTTATTTTAATCAAAGCACTCCTTGCAACACTATCTATCTACCAATATGCAATAATCATGGGCCCAACAAGTGCACACAAACAAGTGGAGTTAATCTTCAAAAGCTTTCTGTGGCAGGGGGAAATAAGAAAATAAAAATTCACCCTTGTGAGGTGGGAGCAAGTAGTGCTACCTTACAAACAAGGAGGCCTTTCTATACGGATACCTGGACTCATGAACGCAGCCCTGGAAATTGAGATAGTATGGAGATTGATCATGGGAAAAGAGAGCTGGTGGAAAAAAACTCTCATCTCAAAATACATGGATGGTTCAAGGGAAAGATTGCTCAATGGAAATATCCCAACAAGACAATGTACTCAAGCTTGGAAGCTAGTAAAAAAAACGATTCCTCTAATGAGTAGCTACATCTCTAAAACCCCAGGCAATGGAAAAACAATATCGATATGGGAGGACAAAATCATGGGAAAAGAACCACTGAAGAATCATCCAGAAATAGAAGGCATCTAAGAGTGGATAAAAGGGAAAGGTATTAACACTCTATTCTCAATTTCTCTATGGAACCAAAAGGATTGGCAAGACTGGAAACTCTCAACAATACCCACAAATCTGGAAGGGCAATGGAGAAAAATTAGGCAGCTCCTAAAAGGGGCAGCACCAATCAACTATGAAGAAGAAGATGGATACCTCTGGGATCCTAGTGGTGGGCATTACACAGTCAAGACGAGATACAAAATCCTACAAGAACAACCAAACCAACAAGATTGGGACCCTTGGAAAATAGCTTGGAAATCTGAAAGCTTGCCTAAGATCAAAATGTTCATCTGGACTCTTTTAAAAGGGAAGGTATTAACCAATGAAAACTTAAAAAAAAAGAAGGTTTCCAAGGTCCATCAAGATGTCCATTATGCCAACAGGCTGAAGAAAACATTCAACATTTATTTCAAGAATGCATTTTTTCCAAAGAATGTTGGCAACAACTTATAAGCCCCTTGGAAATAAGAATAAATTTTGAAAATTCGTTGCCGGATTTTCTACAAACACTAGAGAAGGCCTATCCATATATAACAAAGAAGGAAGTCACTATTCAAAGAATATGGAAATGCATCCCAGTAGTACTATGCTGGAAAATTTGGTTGACAAGAAATAAGTGCATCTTCAAAAACCAAACTCCAAGAATAGGGAAACTCTATAAAAAACATGGGGATTAACTTCTGAAATCCTCAACGTTAAAGGAAAAACACCAACATACCACAACATTCTACAACAAGAAGAAAGAGATTGGCTCAGCAAAGCCATAATAAATAACAATGGACAAAAAGGACAGAGGAAAGCAAACTCAAGAAATATTTGGAAAATAAGAATGAGTGAAGAGGAACTAGAAATTTGGAAAAAAAATCAGAACAGATACTGCCTCTACTTTGATGGGGCCTCAAAGCATAATCCGGGAAAGGCAGGGGCAAGAGGATTAATCCTTGATCCTAATGGGAGATAAATTGTCACATATGAATGGGGACTTGGACAAATCTCAAATAATAAGGCTGAAGCATACAGCCTATTGAAATGGATCAAGAATGATAAAAAAAACAAAGAAGAGAAATACAGAACCCTATAATAATAGGAGACTCAGCCATAATAATAGAGGCAATGGAAAGAAATAAAAGCCCAAGTAATGAGTTCATGAACAAAATTCTTAGAAGAATCAGGAAGAACCTTGAAGACTTTGGCGAGGTAATCTTTAGACATGGCTTCAGAACACATAATCAATAGGCAGATTATTATGCAAATCAAGCAGTGGAAAAAATTGAGGGGAATATTCGTGAAAATTAGGAGGAATATCACAACTCAGTCCCATAATAATCAGCAAAAGATCGTAAGTATGAGGATCCCCAAAAATAAGGAACAAAGCACAATGATAAAAGAAACAAAAAATAAATCATTAGTCAAAAATCATCAAAGGACACTCCACTGCAGACAAAGGCAGAAAGTCACGAGAATGCAATGGAAACAACACAGTAGTTTAGAAATTTGCATGAGTATAGGAAGGCAACAAGCTTACAATTTTGGTTACGAGAATCATGTTGCAGACCACTCTATCGAAGGTAGTCACTCGAGTGCTCAGAAATGCTACAAAATCAGAAGGAAATCGAATATTTCAAGCAAGCGTTTCATGCAAATTTGTGCTCACGCAGAGTTTCTCTGCTCCCTAGTTCAGCGATCAGGGGCGTCGCCCTCTCCAAGCCCTTCACTCAAACCTATTACCTTCCCTGCCTCTCTCTGAATTAATTCGTATGCAGCAGAGTATTCATATCGCATCGGCGGATTGTTAAAGGGGAGCGAGAGCCGTCCGATCGATAGATCGATAAATCATCGCTTAGGGAAGGCACGTGGAAGATAGCCAGTGAAAAGGTGGTTTTTATATAGGTAATGGTATTTTGGGCGAGCAAAAAGTAGTGAGTGGTAATTCGGATTGGGCACCCGATTCCTTTAACTGCTCGACACATAGCAGCAGAGGAGAGAGGAAAAACCAACATTTCGGGTAGGTAACCATCGTGCAAGTGGTCCACCCAAAATCACTGTCAGCCATCGGATCCAGTGGTGATGATCAACGGTGGAGGATCGCCAATCATTTTGTTGATTGGGTGAAGTCACTACCGTCGGATCTAAAATCAGATCAATGGCGGAGAGTTAGATTCGATGGAGTAATGGATGGCAGAGATGAGAGTGGTGCAGGGAAATGCGATGATGTATGGACCATCGAATCGGAGAGCTAACGAGGAATGGATGTGCTGATATGAAAGGGGTCGATACTCTGATGGCCAATGAAGTGCTGATCGGAGATTGGAGAATACAAAGGAGCAGCATTCCCACGGAAGGCATTAAGCAGAACTCGACCTCAGTTCTATTATGTCACATTCAGAATAGCAGTCAGGGAAGCGCAAAACAAAAGAAGCGTGGACAACAACAGTGAAGGAAGTAGTAACTCAGGAAAAATAAGACTCAGGAAGCATGGCAATGTAGAAAGAAGAGATCATGGATCTAAAAACCAAATGCAAGCATCTAGAAGAAGCAGTGGCATACTACAAAAATAACACAATGAGCAATGAAGGAGAGAACTCGGTCAATTACGACAAGAATAACCAGCCAACTCAGGAAAAATCAGTCTTCAAGCCATGAAGAAGCTACAGTGAATCTATGATTTGTAAATTTACTTTCCTTTTAGGTCAGTTTGTTAGGGAGTATTTAAGAAAGTCATAAAAATTCATGAAATTTTGAACTCAAGCATAGGAGATGGCACTGTGCTCCCATCTCATTGCTCAGTTTACTATCATGCTATAGTCGACTGTAATAGGAGCTTGCTCCAATACAACTTTTGGTAATATATCAACTACCCGACCTTGTTAAAAAAGAAAAAAAAAAAACTATATATATACATATATATTAAAAAATACATAAAAAAAATTATAATAAAATTATACAAAATTCAAAAATTTAACTTTAAAACTTAAACATAATTTTGTCCTTAAAAATATCTTTCATAACCATAACCAAGATAAAAGAGGCTAATATTTAGACATTACCTAAAATTAAATCCCAAAAGATAAAATTATCCTTACATAAAAATTGTTTAGATTATTAATATTTAAACCGTATCCAGATAGAGTAATAGAAAAATCACTTGGAATTATAATTTTTTTTTTTTTTTTTTTTTCCAAAATCCAAATGGTTATTTTTTTATGAAAATGTATTCTTCTCATTATGTTCAAAAGTTTGATTCTATAAATCAAGTAACGAATGGATTTTGGAAATTATGAACATAATTTGCTTCAGCCAACTCCATCCTCTACCATTTTGTGCATTATCCCTGTCTCAAGTTTTACCGTTGAATATGGATTGACACTAGGAATTTTTTTAACATAAAACACTTTACGATTGTCGGGAGGGCGGTGAAGTGGGCTCCAATTTTCTCCCTCAGTGGTATGCAAAACACTTTTGTGATTGTTTCCCAAAATAAAACAACGAGCACGCGAAGTTGGCTTCACCTTTCTCTCTTGTGGTATGCAGGAATGACGTACACTTGGCCATTGTTGTGGGTTTTAGTTCGTTATTTCCCGGTTATAGGTTCGGTATTTCCTGGCCAATGGTCTGCTCTTTTTTTTTTTGAGTTTTTTCATTTCTCTACATACAACAGTTAAATAGAAGAATAGATGGCAGTTAATTCAACACAAGTAGTTGAATGCATCCATTCGATACTGGTATTTTCTATTCTCCATGATCTGCATCTCTTAGCTCGCAAGAACTTGTAACTTACCTTTTTGCCTAGGGTTTTATATTTTGGATGGTTTCCTTAATTCTTTAATTGAAATTTATGTGCTCTGCCTAGAAACGCAGAGCATAAGGTGATTAGATCAGTGTAAATTAGAACTCGTTTTATATTTACCTAACTCCTGATTGTTTTTAAGAGTGGTCCTTCATTCTTGATAGGTCTTTTTTTGAATATATAGACTTTACCATATTTGTTGAAGGTACCAAATGCACAGAATAGAGGGACCAGAGTTAGCCATCTTACCTATGAAATTGAGTGTACTTCCCAATCATAGTTGAGAACCTGTCCATCGCATGGGTAACATGTAATATTCTGCTTGGTGTCTCAGCATCAGCTAGCATACAACTTCCAAAAGAAAAGCTAATTCCTCTAGAAATCTATATTTGTCTCAACAAAATATTAAAAAGAGCATGGTGAGATAATATCTCACGTTGATTTAACATGGCTTTAAGCATGTTGTATATTTATTTTTCGAGGAAAGTAATTTAATGTAAATGGAAATGCATCATATTTGGAAGGATTTCCACAATGGATGAATTTGTATTTATTATTGAATTATTATGGATTTTAAATTTTGAATTAAACTAAATTAGATATTTTTGAATACTGTTAGGAAAAATTTAAGGGGCAGAGGAGAGGAGTTTGCCTCATAAATTAGTTGCAGCAAGGCAAGTCTTCAGTTATGGTAAGGAAATCACAACTACTTAGAGGATTAATTAAAACACATAACTCACTGCAGAAAAACAGAGTAAAAGCAAAATGGTTGAGGTAAATCTACTTGTGAAAGTTTAATACCACATCAAAACATAACATACTTTTGATTATATTTCAAAACACAGGAAAATACATTCTCATGATAAATTGGAGGTTGCTTCTCCAAGTAAAACTAGAAAGATCTTACTGCCATTTACGCTTTACCAGGGTTGTGGAGTAACACACAATAAAACATAGTAACTGTTGTTTTCACGAGCCCACCAAAATTCACTCCATGATTTTCTCTTTACCTCTCAGACTTTCACCCTCTCTCTCGCTCAACCTTGCAAATGGATTTTACATTCATATTTATACAAAACATACCTTTGACACATTAAATTCATGACAGAGAAAACATTAATACACAACATGGGTGATTTTACATAATAAATGGTTTTCTGAACTTGCAAGTGTTGTGGAGTGTGGGTAACAGTCTCGGAGTATGAGTAAATTCTTGCCCATACGTATTTATCAAAACTCATTAAGTGCCTTAAACTCTGTGTTGTGTTGTGGAATGGTCATCAATGTACTTCTCCTTAGACTTTATTCCTTCCGCCTGCAAACAAAATCGCAAGCTACAAAATTTGACTGGGAAAGCATGGTTCTTGTCAGTGTGTTTACTGTTGTGGTTGGGATTAATATTTCCAACAGTCCACCTTAATCACAAGTGTCGCCATTGACAATTCCCAAATAGTCTGAGATAAATAAAACTTTCATGTGTCAATGACTTTGTGAAAATATCAACAAATTGTTCCTGTGATCTGCAGTGTTGCAACACAATTTCACCATTATTAATCAAATCTCTAATAAAATGATATTTAGCATCAATATGCTTGGTCCTATTGTGAAAGAAAAAATTCTTTGACAATGCAATTGCTGAAGTGTTATCACAGAAAATAGTTGTCATTTCCTCTTGGTCATGGCGAAGTTCCCTTAATATCCTTCTCATCCAAACTACTAGACACATTGCTGTTGTTGTGACGACATATTTAGCTTCTGCTATTGACAATGAAACTATCGACTATTTCTTGAAGGCCCATGAAATGGCTCTGGAACCCAAATGAAAAACATATCCTTACGTGCTTTTTTTGTCATCAACACTTCCTCCCTAATCACTATCAGTGTAACCAACCAGCCTGAAATCATCTGTTGTGGCCTACTGAATACCATACTCCTTTGTCCCATTGACATACCTTAGAATTCTTTTTGATGCTTGCTAATGTGTTTCCTTAGGTGTGTCCATGAACCTCGATACCAAACTCACTGCATACATTATATCCGGCCTAGTGACGATCAAATACATCAAGCTGCCTATCATGCTTTGGTATAATGTTGGATTGACATTGTTGTTTCAATCGTCTTTGCTCAACTTCAACCCCATGACAATTGGAGTTGGCGAGGGCTTGCTGTTCTGCATATTAAACCTCTCCAAAATGTCTTCTACATAATTTTCTTGGGAAATAAAAATACCATTTTTTGTTTGCTTCACTTCTATGCCCAAAAAATACCTTAACAACCCCAAGTTAGTGATTTAAAATTCACTCTTCATGACTTCTTTGAAATTAGCGATGAGGAAATCATCACTGCCTGTAAAAATCAAATCATCTACATATAAGACAACAATAAGAATCTTACCATCTCTCTTTGATGTAGATAGTAGGTTCACTGTCACATTTGTCGAAACCATTGTCCAAGAAGTAAGCATCTATCATGATGTACCATGCATGCGGTGCTTGCTTCAGCCCATAAAGAGCTTTCCTTAGCCGATACACTTTGACTTCTTGGCCTTCTACCTCATAACCAGGTGGTTGCGCAACATACACTTCCTCTTTCAGCACTCCATTCAAGAATGTTGATTTTATATCCATTTGATAACTTTCCATTTATGTTGCACATGGATCACCACAACTGTATGCACTGTCTCTATCCTCGCAACTGGCACAAACGTCTCTGCACAATCTCTTCCATGCTGCTATTTGTATCCTTTGACAACTAGCCTCACTTTATTCCTTTCAATCTTCCCCTCAACGTTGCTCTTTGTCTTATAGACCCACTTCACTCCAATTACTTCTTTTCCTTTCGAAAGGTTCAATAACTCCCATGTGTCATTCTTTTCTATTGCTTCTATTTATTCCTCTATTGCCGCAACCCTTTTTTCTTCTTTGATTGCATCTTCAAAATGGATTGGGTCATCTACATGACAAAATAATGCAAATATGGAATTCGGACTAGTGCTACTATCAACTTCATATTGCTCATAGATTTCATTTAAATTTTTGAATTTTGGTCTTCTTATGCTTGTTGAAGATGGGCTTGACATGTCACTTGGTGTTGTGCTTTGCGACGTGCTTAGAGAAGCACTTGATTGATTGCATGATGTTGTCTTATTATTTGTTGACGATGTTACTTGTTTTCCGCTTGTTGCACTTGAATAGGAGTAGATGGAGTCATATTTTGAGGAATTGCTTGTTACTATCAATTCCTCTTTTTCCTTATTGTAACCAGAGTTATTTGACTTTTTAAGGACTTTCTCTCTTTCTTGGAGTTTGACATGAGGAGCAGAGGTATGAGACTTGCCAAGGAGGATAGTATGACAGTTGATGAAGCCATACTAACTGTAGATAGCCATGGTGACAAATTTTAGTGTAACAACTCACAAAACCAATCATACCATCAGCGGCATGTGATCCTGTAAGGGTTGGATTAGTTTGACCAGGGTGGGGTAAATCTGGGATCTTTTCATATAAAGTACCAAACTAAGTATAAAAAAAATCAAGGTATTGATCATGAGCCATTACTTTATCTTGAGTCACAACACCTGCTTTGGCAACATCTTAATTATTTATTACTGGTAAATGAGATTTTATGAACCATTCAGCCAAAATCTTGTCTGGAATGTAAACTTTAACCAAACGACATCTTTGTCTCCATTCATGAATGTGATTTGAGATATTGGTTGATGTTTACTATTTTAAAGAGGTTAAAAGTTTAGTTTCATTATCATATCGAATGGGAAACTGAAAATGGATCAAAAAAGTTGCAACAAGGGCACTAAATGTACTGAAGGAAAATCGCAGCAATTCTACATACCATTTGGTTGCCGAACCAGTTAAGGTTCATTGAAAAGGTCATAATCTAATAGAATCATCGATTAATTTGTTGGACGTGCACCAAAGATGATAGGTCATAACATGGTTTGAAGGGTCTTCGCCTTACTTACCTTCAAACTTAGGGATGTCACTAGGAAACTTAGTAGGAATGGATGGCCAAAACGGCAAATAAAGAATAGGATCATTAGTTAACCGAGAGAGGTAAGGCAAATCCAAAGTTGCAATGGAAGGAAATTGGGGGTTAGATCTTGAGGTGTATACTGATAACCCTGAGAGACATGTCCTGTACCAAGAGGAGGATACCTAGGATATCCTAGAATAGCCTGACAAGTTGGAATTTTCATTGCTCCTGGATATCCAGGATCAACCATACCGTATTGCAGTTGCATAGGTACTTGAAACGTATGACCTGGGTATGGTGTATCCTGAGATGGAGGACTCTGGCCCATTTGACCTTGAATGAACTTTCCTTGAAAGGGTTGATTTTGCTAAGGTTTACCTTGGAGAAATTGAGTTTGAAAAGGTGGACCTTGAACAAATTGACTCTGGGATTGACCTTGTAAAGGTTGCCCTTGAAATGACACATGCATATATGGAAAATTAGGTTGTGCGACAAGTATTTGGGGTATGGATGGAATTGTAGGAATATATTGAACACCAGATACCTTACGGATATACTAAACAAGTGGTTGCGCCGTTACTTGTGATGTAAGTGGGACAGTTGCTTGTGATAATCCTAGAATGGGAGTTTGAGGTGAACCTGAACCTAGATTATGAACAGTTGTTGGTACAACATACTGAACCGATGTTTGAAGAGAACTTGGGACATGATGTTAGAGTGGCTGCTAGGAAGGTGTCTATGGATTAACCGGGCCAGTTGGTTGGACTTGAAAAGGCATACCTTGAAAAGGTAATTGTTGTGTAGGTTGTTTAATAGGTTGAATAGGTTGATACATGGGGACTTTAGAAGAAACTAGGATTGATTGTTGATTTAATGAAGGGTTCCATATTGTATTCATTCTAGGGTAAGGCATTCCAATGGTGGGTTGAGGCATAACAGGTTGACCAAAACCGGTTTGAGGCATTTGAGCATAATTAAGATAATTTCCGGTAGGGGGTTTCCCCCTAGCTGTAGGGTAAGATCCACCTAAAGGTTGTCCTCTAGGTGGAGGATATGATGGTTTCCCCCCAGGTGGGTAATAACCACTTGTTGGGTTGATTTGAGGATTACCAACATTACCAGAAATCATATTAATAAATTGTTCATATGTCAAACCTTCATTAGTAGGATTAATTACACCAATTGACATGTTTGAAGATTGGTTTGAGGAAGAAGCTCCTAAATAAGATCCATCAAGAGAGTGATACCCAAGCTGTAGAAAACCACCATATAATGTTGACTCCAAAGAAGTAGAAAACATAGATGTGTCTGATGAGGTACTTCCAGAAGCCATCATAGACCAGTCAAAACCTGGTACGATAGAGTAAGGAGTCGTGTATCATGGAATCCATTGTCCTAAAAATTTCAACGGTGTGAAATAGCAAGGGTCAATGTGAAGAGATCTAAACAAAAGATCTGAAATATATGTTGGTTCACTAGTAGAAATTATTGGTTCTTCCTCTTCCTCTGAAACAATTTCTTCGATGCTAATGAGACTAAGAGAGAGACTATTGGTAATAATGAGTTTCACAGAAAGTGAATGTGGAGGATCCAGAATATGCATTGTAGAAAGTGTCTAAGATTCAGGTTCAAAAATATCAGACTTGGGTTCATCAATATCTAGTTTAGAAATGGGATTTGTATCTGAAATGTCTCTAGTATTTGTTTTAGTTTGAATGAGTTAAGTAATTTGTAAACCAATTCCTCCCAAGTGTGATACTAATTTTTGAGTTTGATGAAGTTCAATTTTTTTCACTTTAAGGCCTAAGATAGTAGATGTTTGTGGTTGATTAACGTCAGTTCCTTTTACATCAGAGTCTATAGTAGTAGAAGTTTCAGTTTCTGTCGCAGTTTCGGATCCTGATGATTTAGACTTTTCAGCTTTTATCTTTTCTAACTGACTTGGTGTATATTTAGGGGGTTCCCTGAGTATCCTACATGATTGTCTTGGTAATTCTGCCACAGTGAAAATTTTTCAATTAGTAAATCACACAATATCTAAATTATGCCTAAAGTCTCTAAAAAGTAAAAAAAATACAGAAAGTAACACACGCTAAAAATCTAGGAGTTCAAACCATACAAATTCACTCTTCACAAAGATCAATAATTACTAGTTGGTGATGAAATCCAACATCTTAGTGATCAAGGTGAAAATATTTATAGAAATGAGTGTTTGGAACCAATTACCCTCACAACCTGCTTAAAGAAAAAGTCCAGTGCAAGTAACTTTACTATAAACCATCTCAAGCAAAGATTTCCCTCCAAAAAGTCAAAGTGAGTCTAATGAACATCTATTCTAGTTACAACAGGACCTTCCCTTTGCTGTCACCTTAGTTAGATCCCTAGGATTATATTCACTAAGTTTACCAAATACAATAATTTTACCTAGGGGGGACAGTTGTAGATCGGACGTACACACAAGGGCAGAGTAACAAGCTTAATCCTCTTGAAGGCTCCTCCACATGATCAATTGGAGGTTTAATTTCAAGTGACCCCAAGTACCTTTCGGTACTATTGTAATACATGAAAATCACTATATCTTGGATGATGAAGTGGGTGAGATCACTTCACCAGATTCAACATAATCTCGTGCTTAACTCATGTACAAGAAGAGATTCCCAGAGCAAAACTGAAATAATTGGATTTTCTCTCCCTAGATCAAGATTCTATTGTTTGTTTGTAGCTTTGGAAAGTTTACTTCCTTCCCTATTCCAAATCCCTACACTTAAGCTACTGTAGGTGGAAAAAACCCTAAAAAATGTAAAATTCTAGATGAATTAACACTATATTATTAATTTCCCCGGATGCAGGTGACAAGACGCGTGGTAATGAGGAGCCACATGCTAGCCATGTGCTGCCTCAAGCTTAAGGCTGGTATTTAATTCAAGTTTGCCGCCAAGGAATAAAAGCTCAGATGAACATCAACAGATATTCAATGCACTGTCCAGTTAATTGGTGCGACTGCAAATCGCAGTTATGGAGAACAGGTCTCGAGGGGGTGATGCAGAGTTTAAAAAAGGTGGTGGAATGGCGCTGGTTCACACTCAGTATTTGGTTATTGAATTTCAGGCTCTTGCCTGGTTTATGGTTCTCCAGGCTACAGCTCTTGCTGTTAAAGCCATCCTCCAATTTGTTGGGTGCCGTCTCAAGTCTGGTAAGTCTGTTGGGTGCTGTCTCAAGTCTGTTGGGTGCCGTATCAGGTCTGTTGGGTGCCGTCTCAAATCTATTGGGTGCCGTCTCAAGTCTGAAAGGTTTTCTTACCCCGCTCTGCTCCATTCCCCCAGTGCTCTTGCAAAGATGGTCAGGCCTTTACAGCGACTGCTCAGCCGTCGAGGTTCTGCCCGGGGAGGGTCTTCTCGTCCTCCAGTCGCAGAGTCCCAATTCCACTGTTGCCGCTGTCATCGCCATAGAATTGCTGAGGCCAATCCCCTCCAAACAAGCCAATTCATGGACTCCAGCAGCCTAGTCTCTGACCCGGAACCTATGCCTACCTTCGCTTCTGCCATTTTCACCTTTGGTAGCGCTCTGGACAAACCCCGTATCAATGCACATGTTTCGGTTCTATTCCTTGAGGAATCTATAGATGGTGACGAAGTTCCTCACAGCAAGGGGAAGCACCTAGGTGGAAGCTCAGAGGACGTCAAGAAGATGCTAGAGGTTGCTCCCGAGCATGCTCCTAACCTCCCTCACGCTGAGGAGGCGTCGACTTCCAAGGAGGTCAATGCCGAAGAAAGGGACTCCTTTCCCACTGCAGAAGAAAGGGAGAAATATGGTTGGTGCAGGGTGGTCGAGGAGGAGCCGGACGAATAGCCGTCTATTTTTTCAGATTCTCATCCTCCATAGCTGCTCAGGTCTTGTTTTGGTTTTCTGTCTATGTCATTTTGGCTTAAAGTCTGTTCGTGTTATGTCTGTATGGCCTGAAAGGGAATTTGCTTAAGGTCTTTTGATGCCCCTGCGAGGGATGAACACTTTTGGTCCAGTGCCCCTGTGCGGGATGTCTATGTTTAGTTTGGATGCACAGTTGTGGTATAATGCCCCTGCGTGGGTTGTTTTGCTCAGACGTGGTGCCCTGCGAGGGCTATTCTTTTTTATTACCCCTGGTCCAAAGAGCCACAGTTTGCCTTTGGAAAACTGACTCTGTGAATGTAATGTTTTTAATGTTCCTGTAAATAATAGAATAGTTTTAACGAGAAAAAAAAAAAACACTATATTATTAAGTTGTTATTTACTCAGTAAGTAATGAAGGTGAAACTCGTGATGTTATGACATGACTCAAAATATTAATGCACTTAAAATTGCAATTTTCCACTTTCATATTCGATGAAATCCTATTTAGAGGAAAGAAAGATTTTCTTTGATTTTTCCGAAATGAAGTGCAAAAATCACAACTTTTCCAACTTTTCCAACTTTTCTAAAACAACCAATTCCATATTAATGCAATGAAAACGAAGAAAATAAACCAAGTTCCTGATTTCCCTAAATATCAAAGAAACCAAAAATACACTTTATCATTTATCAATCAAAACTTTCAAGCGCACAAAAATCAAGAGAGTTGGAGGAAAAATACATTTTCCTTATGAATGCTTTGATTTAATGATATCAGCAGTGTAATTGTGAGAATTTCCCAAAATTGAAAGCAACAATTTCTTCACAAAAGCACTAGATCTCAAGAAACCCTAATTTGCAATTCAATATGAGTTTGATCACATATAAGCAAAAAATTAAGGTCAACTGGTGTATTTGACACAACAAAATAAGGATATCACAAGACAACCTTTCTTGATTTGATCAATCGACAAACCAACCAAGAAAAACCCTAACCAGTTTCTTCAAAGAGACCTAATTCTCAAATTATATTAACAAAGCGCTCAAACGAGTTCCTAAGAGACATAAGATAGTTCAGACAAAGTTAACGACACTTCCAGAAAATCAAACTCAGGTCTAGGTTGAAGCAAAAGCCAAATTTTCAAAAATTTATAAGGTTTGCGCAAGACAGCAATACAAAATAGAGCACATGCACCGAGTTGCTAAGGAAAAAATGGCACAAAACTGCTCTTTGTTGGCAAATGAAAACAACGCAGATCTCATAAACCCAAGAAAAAAAAATCAATAAATCAACTACATAGATCTGAAAGGTCATTAGTTCATAAAGTATGAGGTCGAGATAAATCAGAAGGATCAGAAAGAAAAATTATGGAAAAGGAAGAGAACAAGTTCCGTAGTGAAGTTTCCAATTTGTTACACCGAAAAAATCCCTCTTGTGGACAAGAGCGATCTCCCAATATCCTTGATGGACACTCAAAACAAGCAAGACAATTGAACTGACTCTTTCCCTAAGTTGTACTTGTTTGAATTATAAGAATTAAAGCTAATGGATAAGCCTCTTACCTATTTCAAGAAATGCTCGATGAAGATCCATGCTCGATGAATATCCCTTGTTGTGACTTGATGCAGCTCCTCAATGCTTAACAAGACCTGAAACCATAAACCATAAAATGATCAAAAGCATAAGCGATATAAGAATCCAAACAAAACTTAACCTAATGATCATGGGGATTAGGAATTGAATTTGCCTTAATAAACATTGTAAACAATTATAAATCATTCATCATTTCAATAAGATAAATCAATGGGATAAAGTGTTCATTTGTATTAATCAAAGATAAAGAGGAGCCTTACAACCTTCGCATTGATGCCGTGAAGCTCCTCCCAAATGCCTTCAATCTCCTACTTAGATGACAAGGTTTCAAATCTCAATCTAGTAGCATAAGTTTATCTTCTTTGAGTTCTGACCTCCTCTAATCCTCTACCCTCTATTCATTTTATAAGACGAGGGGAAGAGGTTTCAAATCCAAAAGAGGAGGGTGATATCCCCTAATTGAGGGATTAGGTTTCCATGAGGAAGGGGATTAAGATGCATCATCTGAGGGTTATAGTTCAAATAGTCATCACCTGGAAGATTTCAGTTGGGAAATATTAGACCAACTATGTTTCTAGAATGTACTTTTTATTTTTATTTTCTTGAATTAACCTGCGCGGGTTTACAGTTGCAGACATATCACATCTATGCGATGTTCTCAATGTTAATTCCAGTGAATGCACGGGAAAAGCTAGGAAAATTAGCACAGGTAAAACTTGACAAGGTGTGACAGCTATTATTGCCAAATCTCTCATCTTCTTCAAGATATTTTTGGTTGTTTGACTTCTAAGGGAGTTCAATCCATGGTAAATTTTAGGGGCGAATTTTAGCCCAAGAGCGAAATTTAAGGGTTTTTTCATTTTAGAGGGGCGAAATTTTTATAAAACACCCATTTCATATATTTAGCCCAACTTTTATTTAAAAAATAATAATTTTTTTCATTTTCCCAAAAAAAGGGGTGGATAAACTATGAAAAGACTCATTTGACCCGATTCGCCTACTTTGGGATGTTATATTCCATTACAATCGCCCGATTTTTTGCTTTGCAATGTTAAATTTGTTTGCAATCACCCATTTTCTGGTTTGGGAGGTTGTATTTGGTCCTAATAAATAAAAATATAAATAAAGTGGAGGTATGGTAAATAAATAAAACCTCTTTTTATACTTATTCCAAAAGAATGGTAAATAAATAAAAACATAAATAAACTAGAGGTATGGTAAATAAATAAAACCTCTTTTTTATATTTAGTCCATAACCCTCTTTCTATTTAAGAAGGCTAAAAAAAGAGGTTTTATTTAAGTGAATCTTATGGGCCAAATATCATATTTATAAAAGAGATAAGGTAAATTAATAAAAATATAAATAAACGAGAGGTATGGTAAATAAATAAAACATTTTTTTATATTTACTCCATAAGTCACCTTATATTTATGAGCACACAAGAATGTAAATAAATAAAAATATAAATAAAGTGGAGGTATGGTAAATAAATAAAAATATAAATAAACTAGAGCTATGGTAAATAAATAAACCTCTTTTATATTTAGTCCATAACCCTCTTTCTATTTAAGAAGGCTAAAAAAAAAGGTTTTATTTAAGTGAATCCTATGGGCCAAATACCATATTTATAAAAGAGGTATGGTAAAATTAATAAAAATATAAATAAACTAGAGGTATGGTAAATAAAACATTTTTTTTATATTTACTCCATAAGTCACCTTATATTTACGAACTCTCAAAAAAATGTGTTATATTTAGGTGAAGCCTATGGGCCAAATACCATGGGCCAAATTATTATTAATACCATGCAAAAAAAACATTATTAACCCCAATATTAGTATTAATAAAAATAAAGATGGCACATGGTATTGACCCATGATATTCACGTGGAATGTAGCCTATTTAAAGTGGGGAATTAAACCAACATAGATCCATCTTTACTCTGGATCTACTAAGCCCCGAGAGTGATCAAATATTTAGCATAGAGTGAAAAAATATTTGATCCCTCTCAGGGCTTGGTAGATCAAGAGTAAAAGTGGATCTTTTAATTTAATGTCACTTAAACATTTTAACTTGGTTAAAATAAAAAAAATAAAATAAAAATCAATTATTAATTTTATTAATTTTTATAGATTACTAATAGTAGTTTTTAAGCTCCAAGTTTTATGATAACAAATGGTATTGACCCATGGTAGTACCATGGTATTCGTGTGAGCATAGACTATTTAATGGGGAAATTCTATCATCTTAGATCCATCTTAATTCCGATCTACCAAGTGTTGAGAGGGATAAATAGGTTTCATCCCTCTAAGAGTGGTATATGTGGAGTTAAGATGGATATAGATTGGTTTTTATGATAATGAAGATATTAAATAGACTTATGAAATTATATTGTAAAAAACATCTTAAGGTGAATGATTAAAGCTACATTTAGTCACTTCACAAAATTTAACAAAAAAAACCAATATCTCGATTAATATTGGTTTTTCTTATTTAACCAAAAAAAAAAATCAAAACAGTGAATCCTTATCACTCTTTTCGCATCACCCTTGCAGAAGAGAGATAGTCGCTACCCATATTTCCCACAATTTTTCAAACGTTTTCAATATGATATCTTCATGAAAAAGTTAAGGTACTGATGTCAGATTGGTTGTTTGAAAAATACGCTGGTTTGTACAACCTTTCATCTTCTCTGTTATTCTTAGTTTGTCATAATGATCTGTAGGGGTTGGGCCACTGCATCATCTTGTCCTAAAAGGCGGAGATTGTGCACCAAAAAAGAAATTAATCCTGTAGGGGTTGGGCCACTGCACCATATTGTCCTAAAAGGCAAAGATTGTGCACTGAAAAGGAAATTAATCCACATGTTACAACGTTGTTAAAAATGCAAGATGTATGAAGGTAGTGAATTATGCTAATAACCAATTTAGATTGGGAGAGAGACGTAATTAAATTTTATTTTTTAATTGAAGATTTCCAATTAAAATAATAATAAATCTACATTTATATATTTATATATTGATTGGAAGGATTCTGACAACGGTCACTTCCTTCCATTAGATCCCCTTCAAGCCTTTGGGATACCTACTACTTTCTTATATTATATAGTTGGGGCTTGCTACTTGTTGGCGAGTTGGGGTAAACAAACCTTAAATCAGATAGATGAAGTTGGCATCTAAGAGTTTACACAATTTGTCCTTGACAACTTTTCTAAGGGTTCTATTCATTCATCTCTACGGTTTCCTAATAGGCCAGGCACCTTCCTAAACGTAAATATGGTGCATACAAGTTTCAAGGGAGATGCCCTTCATTTCGTAGTGGCTCAAAGTGGAGGCATTGGTGTGTTTTTGCAACATTCTACTATACGTGCTCTTGTTGAGATACATCCAACAGAGAATTTATATAAAAATATTTTCGTAGACGAATTTTAACAAGAGTGGTGTTAGATCTTGGTAAATGTATTGCCGATATAAAATTTTGTAGTGATGACGAGGTGGTTGGCTTACAATTTTCTTGAAAATATGGGTTGAAAATGTGATCAAGAGAATATGTATTTTGTAAAGATTTCAAATGGAAAATAAAGTAATGAACCCAATTATATTTTGCATATTCTTTAAATTGGTTGACTTGATCAATAGAAAAAATAGATTTAGCATTCTCTTCATCACTATTAACATTATTGAGATAGGGTTTCTTCAAGTTCCTGAAAATATTTGGTAGGGATTTACAGATTCACTTACTTTGTTGATTCTCCATGTGAAATGAGGATATATCTGGAGTGAAAACCAATGTAATCATTGGTAGTGACTAGCCATGGTTTCCCTAGGATCAAAGGGTGTCCCCTTGAATGGTTTTTACATTGCAAGACCATAATGTTTGCAGGATACTGCCAATAGTTTAATAAGAATATTAGATTGTCAAATACACCATCAAGATTTATTTTGGATTGGTCATTTATTCCAAAATTGTAGGCATGGATGAAGGTCAGACAATTGCAACTATTCCATGGTTTTTATTGTCATTACATTAATTCCATCCCCTAGATCTATCAAAATATTTGTTCGAACAAGGGTGTTGTTAATGTGTACCGAAACAACTAGATTACGGGATCTACATGTCTTTCCATAGAGGATTGTCTTGACATTAAATCACATGTTTTCCCAACTAAATGAATGGTTCATGGCTCTATCCTCTTCGTTCCTATTTTCTTGAAAAAAATCTCTCTAATAGTTTTAGCATAAATCAGGATATCCTTAATAGCTTGTATTAAGGGTAATTTGATACAAACATTTCTTAATTCTAAAACCAAGTGAAAATCAAGGTGCTCAATAGGATTTTCTGAGATTCAAGGTGCTCGATAGGATTTTCTGAGATCAGCCTTTATAGGTAGGGAGGTGCACTAGATGATTGTGAAGACTCTAAAATTTGAGAAGTGCTTTTTACTATTGAATCATTGTTTGTTTGATCAAGAGTTTCCTCCCTCAATTTTTATTCAATGATGATAGGATAATATTTATTTTATTGAGAACCTTCCCCTCCCTCAATTTTATATCTTACAATCCAACTGGCGTGATAGAACATGTTGGAAACAGAGGGAATTCAACATTAAAAACCTATTGAGATGTTTTTTATTATTGGGGTTGGCAATCTCCTGAGAAAGTAACTAGGTAGGTTGTGGAGGTTAGGAAGATGGTGGTTGTGGTAATTATAATTGTTGTGGTGGTATAGTTAGTTTAGATTGTTGAGTTTGAGGGTTTTTTGGATATGATTGTTGGAGTGGTGCAAAATATGACCATTATGGTGGTCGGTACAAGAAAAAGAAGGCATATTACTATAATGACACCCTCACAATTCCTCCTACCAGGGGTGCTTTTGGATTTTTTGTGGAACATATGTTTGCAAAGGCATAGGAGGAATCATAAATTAAGATGAAAGTTGTTGTCCATATAAAGAATGAGGATGTTGATATGCATGGTATGAAGTTATGCCTAAATATGCTACTTCTCTATTTCTCCTTAATAAATTGCCTTGAGACTAGGTAGAGATGGACAAATTTCCATTGTATGGTAACCTACACAGATAACACATACATTAATAGAATACAGATGCAATTCTTGCAAAGAGTTCTTCTATTTACACTTAGGAAACAATATGAAAAGTGTTGTTGTTTCCTCTTCTTGTTTCCTCTTAAATTGTAAAGTATCTACTTGTAAATTAAGATTTTCAAGAAGATCATTTTTAGAACATTCCAATAAATGTCCCAACTCAAGTCTAGTCACACCACTTGTTGCATATTTGGTATTTTATGGGAATCATCCCTAATCCATCTACCATATCTTTCCCGAATGCAAGAATATTTCATATATAGGTCACAAATCTTGTCAAAAGGAAACTATGAAACATCCCTAGATCCTATTAAATTTAATACATTGATGGACTCATCTAGAACACCCCTTAAGAAAATAGTTATGATGGTGTCTTGATTTTGTTTATGTTTTTTAGATATTTGGAGAATATATAGAAACTCTTCAAGTTATTCTTCGAGTCTCTCATCCTCCTTTTGTGTAATTTTAAAAATTTGATCCCTTAAGTCTCTAGATTTGCAATACTCTTGGTACTTTTTAAGAAAAGTTCTATTCATTCCATCCCATGTTATATTGGTGTTACCCCCCAGCCCGATGAAATATCACAAGGTTCAATCCTTAATTGTAGTGGGAAATAACTTAAACTTTTGGGAATTCATAGAATAGTCATAACTTCTACACAATACATCAAATTCAAATAAAAAGGAATCAGAACCTTCAATGCTCTTACCATAAAAATGTGACAGTATGGAAGGGGGGATATTATTCATCTAGACCAATACATTAGGATCCACGATGGGGAATTTGGAGGTTACCTCTTTCTCCCAGTTGGTTAATTGTGTTACTTTTACAAACACTTCTTCCCCTCCCTCTAGCATCTTTCTACCTCCAAACAAAACAAAATCGGTTTCTAAAGGTATTTTGGTATGTTAAATAGGGTTATGCCCAACTTTTGAGTTTGTTTTTGGTTATTATCCTCCAACTAAATTATATTCCCATGTAAAATCATTGAGGTGACCCATAGAGTCTATCTACTTGTTCTCTTAGGGCTTCAAGCTGTCAGTTATAGTTCTATATGCATGATCCTTCTTGGAAGATTTTCATTCCAGTGATTTAATGTTAGAAATTGGGGGTGGTCTTTAGAAGTATTTGGCTTACCTCTACCTTTAAATTTATGCCTACATATACTTGTGAAACTCCTGGAAAGGAGAAAAAAAATAAAATTCAAGCAAACAAATAGAAATCAAAGCACACTATGAACTCTTGGTGTTACTAGGATCCTACAATCATCAAGTTATATCTTCACTCTGTTAGCTCAAACACTCTTTTTTCTAATCCCCAAAATAAATAAACATGCTTATACCAACATGACAGGGGTTTGTGGGACTCACCAAAGTGCTTGTATAGGTTCTTACCTTCCATCTTACCGTCCCTCTCCTCCAACTCTTAAATGTTGTCCAGAGAATCAATGAGCAAAATATACCACCAATATTCTTATGTCTCAAGACCCTCACTGAAAGTGAAGGCAAAATGTTGGGTGAATTTTATTGTATCATATTCCAAACATTAACTTGCCAATTCAAGAGTGTAAGCTTCGAGACACTACATTGTATGTATGGAGAGCTAAAAACATCAATGGATCCAATATTCTATCACTATAATAGGAAATAATACGTGAGATTCAAGAAGATGGATGTCACATACAAAAGGTTTATTTATTGAACAACAAACTTAAGGGTACTTCTGAAACATTTGAAGTTTATTGCATATTATCCTCTGAGTTATATTTTTTGTTGAAAATGCAGCAAAAAATTCCTAATTTAATTTTTCCCTTAATTAAATTAGGACAAAATTGAAATTCCACATCAGCAAATAACTTGACTGAGTTAATTGAGTTATTATCACTCAGTTAGATTAGTTAATTCGAGTTGGAGGGAGAACTTTAGTTGCATACTATGATTCCTAAATTTCAGGAGCCTAGGTTGAGTTAATTTCAGTTGCAGCAATTTAATTTAGTTAAATTGATTTATGGTGAGTTAAACTAGTTCCAATTGTTGGAGAACCTAGTTGGAGGTCTAGCAATGGGGTGTAGATTCAATGTTTAACTAGTTAACTGATCACTCAACCTAAATTAACTCATGCACACGCAAAATTCAAGTCACCCAGTTGAGATTGGTGTTCAATGGCAGTGTACTGTCAGTTGTAGAATATTCCAAATTGTTCAGGTCATGCATGCAGTCAAAGCAAATCCTAAAGGTATTGCACAATTCTCATCGAGGAAATTCCTATTTAATAGGGGCTATTTCCTAAAGGAACAACACAAGGAAATAGGAGCTTGGAGGCTTGAAAATTTGGGTAAGTATTGGCCAAAGGAAGCTAGTCAGGCAGAGGATAGAAAATACTTGTGCAGGTTGAGCAGAGCATATTGTATTGATCTAGATTCATTAATTAATGCAATACAGATAGTAAGGGGTTTTGAGAAGTTTCTTTCCCCTAGATATATCTCTAAGTATGTGCGTTGAATCTTATCTCATGTTTATGTAGCGATTTCATGGTCGATTAATTGTTTTCTGCTGATGAGTAGAGTAGATTCAAGTCTTTTGTTTCAGTAAATTACATAAGCAGTTTGAATCTACAAGGAATTTCTACATGCTATCATAGCTAGATTCACAGTATAAAAGAGAATTTGAAGTTGTCATTGCAAGAGGTTCGAGGTTGCAGACCAGTGTTTCGGGTTTTCTCCAGGACTGAGAATATGGATTTCTATGGACTAAGACTCGAGTATTACCTTGAGGGAAGCTCAAATTATGTTGCATGGAAGGACCATATGGAATAAGTACTATAAGATAATGGGTTGAAATAGTTCGTTGATAATGATGTTTTGAAACCAGCAACAGTTGATGTTTACGATCTAGAAAAATGGAAGAAGTGTGTTGCTAGGGAAAGGAAAATCATATTGGAGGGAGTACAAGACCATATTATCTCTAATTTCCATGGGAAAGAGACTCTATATGCAATGTGGAAAGCACTAACATATTTGTTCCAGAACAGTAGTGGCCACAGGAAGCTGGAACTCAAGGAAAATCTTCGAAGCATCAAGATGCAAAATAATGACACAATTCCACAGTACCTGAGCAAGTTTACATAGTGTCGTGATGAACTTGGTGGGATCGGTGTTACTATCCCTAAAGAAAATTTGGTAGCGCTAGCTCTGTTGGGTCTTCCTAAGAGCTGACACAGTTATCAAGATTGAGTAAATGGTAGAGAGAAACTACCACAGTGGGAGCGGCCATGGTCCAATCTAGTGTAGGAAGAAATAAGGTAGAACAATAGAGATGGGACCTCATCGAAAGAAGAGGAAGAGGACTTTGCATTAGTAGTTGAGCTAGGTCCAATGCTTGGACTTACTGCTCTTTTAATTTAGTAACATGGCAACAATTGATTCCCAAAGGTCTCGAGTTGAACCTTTGCTCTGCATTTCTTCTGCGACAGATCCAATCCAATGTAAGGGTTGAACCAAGAAGCTATAATACCACTTATAAACACAACCCTTAACAATTAGGAGTGTATTTACTATTCTAACCCAACATACCTAGTATAGTTAAATAAATGGGGTAATTTTTTTTTTTACTTCTGGTAAGTTTCCATAGCTCATTTTGGATGTCGTCATCATATTCATCTTAGTAAGACTTTTCTACTGATATAAATTTTTTCCATTTTGGACTCCATGATTACAAGTTAGGGTCCTCTAAAGTTTTATTGATTCAAATATGCCACCTCATTTTTCTCACCACGTGGCACCCACATGGCATTTCACTACACTACCATGTGAAGGAGGCTCTAGGGAATCTCGTCGAACCTGGCCACCTGTTGTATCGCGATGCCCTATAGTTTGCATTACCCCTCCAGCATTGCAGGTGGGTTTTTTTCCACGCAAACACACATAGGCATGCACACACACACACACATGTATATACATATACATATATATTTATGGCCCTTCGCCATCCAATAGCCCATGTTAATGATTCAAATCAATAGCCAACAATTGAAAGCGCTACCCGACTCCCTCTCACTAATGTCACGGGGGGGGGGGGGGGGGCATAACACTGTCCTAGTTCTGCTTTGAGGTTCCAGGTGGAGATCCAATGGTTACCCACGACTCGAACAATTTGAGGGTTTATACTCAATAACAAGACCCCCCCCCCCTCCCCTTATTGACGTTGATGAACCCCAGAAATGGGTAACTATATGGGCTCATTTTTTCTATTGTTTCCATTTAATCCACCATTCTCCATAGTTTTGTGCATGTTTTTGAATATATTTATGTTAATTGAGTGAATGGGGATAGTCACTTTACCACAAAGTCTAATGAGTGTTTATTGCAGATTTTTGGACATTTTTGGACCAAGACCACGCATTTATGCGCAGATTGACAGCCAAACTCGAGGAAACAGGGCTGAGAACTTATAGGAGTGGTGTCTCCTACATTGATGACCCTTTCCTCGAGTTCTCCACCAGCAGCTCGAAGTTCAAAGGCCACCACATCGATGATTACAAGGGGCAGCCGAGCAGGTCTAGTGAAGTTGTTGTTATCTGCAGTTTTAGGCAGCCGAGTTCCTAAAGTTTAGGAGGACTGTTGGGAGTCCTCACTTGTATAAATAAGAAGGCTTCAAGCCTCAGTAGGTTAGCCATTTGATAGTCTATTTTCACACTTTAGTGCAACCCTGTATTCCACTCATTTTCGAACTCTTTTTGTAGACAATTTTGTGATGTAACTATTATTTTTTGATCAATGAAGATGAATCCAGCCTTGAACTAGCACTGATCTTTCTAAGGGGGCTGTAGCTCTTGGGTTTGTGCCCAAACCAAGTGCCCAACACCTCCTTTGTGTATTTATATGTTTTTTTTTTGCATTCATGAAATAATTTATGTTGTTTAGATTAAATCTTGCTTTGTTACTTAGGTTGTTTTTGATGATTAGAATAGTTGTTCTAGCTTCAGGTTGATTAGATAGTTTGCTGCAATAATAGAAGAAGATCCACAAAAAGGCTACCAAGCAGGCCTTGATCTCCTTTCCCCCCTGTGGGACCATGAATTGAGACCAAGGCACTCTTGCTGCCCACCGAAACATTGTTTTTGCTTTCTAATGCAATTGCTAGTGAGAGATTTCGAGTTGGAGAAGTTGATATCAGTTGTATTTACATGCCTAGATCTGTTCTTATTCAATTTTCATGGCTTTCTTGCATAATTTCCTGTCCATAAAGTTTCGTTCAGCACTTTTCTGGTTTTTAGGGCAGAATTACGTTAAAATAGGTAAAACTCTGTTTTTTAGTTATTGCTTGGGATAGTTTTGAAAAGTAAGTGTGCAACTCACTTGTAGAACCCTATAGCTTACCATTATTCCATCACACAACCTGCTCCAGTCCATCTCTCAAGATTTCCTCCACTCATTCGCCATATTTTCCCAAACTGCCCTAATTTCTACATTCTTGTGCAAAATTGCTTCCTTGACCTTTGAACAAATCCAACCATCTCTTTCATGTTTGAACTTCATTGACAGAGTCCTAGACCCTCCAACACCTTCATCCAACCTTCATTTCCTTTTTCCCACCATTTTTCCTCCTCCAAACCTTCAAAAATCACTTTCGGCCTCCTCCTGTAGAACTTCCTGTAGAATTTCTTGTAGATCCCCTGTAGCCTTCCTGTAGAAGTTCATGCGAGCGATTTTTCGAAGTATGATCGCAATGGAAATCTCCAGAAGGGTACTAGGGACTTCTTAGGACCCCTCCACACCTTCCTCATCATCTACAAAAGCCAACTCCATCTCCCTTTTCTGCCAAACCTCTGCACAGTCACAAATAGTTAAAATTCTGCATAAAATTGTTCAAAAGTACAAAAAGATGATTTTTCCACATTTGCCTTTAGAAGTAGCTTGAATACATGCATTTTACCTTTTCAGTAGTCAATGGAATCCATTTTAGTAGTTTCATCTCTTTTTCTTGCAAAATTAGGGTTAGTGGGTAAAACTAGGGTTTGCTAGGGTTTGCGTTTCCTTTCAGTTTTCATCTTCTTTCTGCAAGTAGAATAGCCTCCTTTAAGTTAGCTTTTTTTCCATCACAGTTAAAAGCTTCTTCTGAGAACTCATAGAAGTTGGCTTAAGCTCCTAGCGAACTTGTGCCAGCTGATCAAGTGACAACCTACAGTAAGAGCTAGTACTTGTGCATACAATGTCGTCGCTTCCAAGTTTGTTACGAACTACCGGGTTGATAAAAGTAAAGTAGGGAGTCCCAGGAGTTGCAGCATCATTGTTGTGCTGACCTTGTCTCTGGAGTATGTTTTTCAAAGGGATTAGCCACTACAGGAATCCTGTAGGATTTCCTATAGCTACTTCTCCTTCTGAAATTCAAGCTAATATCTGAGTAGGGCTAAAACTGCTGAAGAAGGTCTCGACTGAAAAGAAATCACAGCTGGAGGGTATCAGGTAGGGATGAGTAAAAATGTTGCTACCTTTATTTGTCATAATTTTTTATTTTTTTTTTAGTGTTTTGCAGGATGATAGAAACATAATTTCTATATGTGGCTATGCAAGGACACAAAAAATGAGTGGAGATGTAGGTGTACAGGGATGGAAAGGAAGGTGAAATAGGAAGACGGATGGTGGCAGGGAGGTTCACAGACCTCATAGACAACTTTCCAACCCTCGGGTCCTTCTCTGAGATTGATTTTGGCCTTTTTGTAAGTTTTATAGGATCCTCCGGTAGAATACACAAAGTTTCCTGTAGGATGCGAAATTTCAAAACAAATGAGACCAAAACTTGAGGAAGGATAACGATGATGGGGTGATGAACTGTGAAGGGTGCATGCAGCCTGGTCATGTCTTTTCCTCTTGTGCAACCCTCCTACAACCTACAATGACCTTCCTACAACCTGCAATTTATTCAAAAGAAGTTAGGTTTTTCTTTTTCTTTTTTCATTTTTCTATTTTTTTTGAGACAGCTGGGGCACATCCAGGAGGTTTTCACCCTCACTGCCTGCCCTGGGCACCTCCAAGAGGTTTTCACTGAGGGATATTTTATTACATTTTCCTTTTCTCTTTTTTTTTCTGTGTTTTCTTTTTTTTTTTGGTTGCTCAGGGTGTGGGTGGAGTGGAGACAGGGACCTGCTCCACTACCAACACTGATTTACCCAGAGTCTCAATGAACTCTTGCCTAGAAAAGGGCTTCCTATAGATCTTCAATCGATGCCCATTGACGAGCATGGGGATTCCTTCTTCATCAATGGTCCGGATAAGGACTAAACCATTGTCATTGCGTTTTTCTACTGTATATGGTCCCATCCATCTTGTCCTCAGCTTGCCCTTGAAATCTTTGTACCTAGAATCATACAGCAGCGCCCAATCTCCCAGCTGAAATTGTTTCTCTTTGAGGTGTCGGTCATGCCATATTTTTCTTTGAAGTTGGACTACCTCTGAGTGTAGAAGGGCTTGCATTCTCTGTTCATCTAATCCATTTAGCTGAAGCAATCTTTCCTCTTGTGCGTGGCTAAGGTCTAGGTCCAGTTGAGCTGCCATCCTTAATGTGTTATATTCAAATTCTATGGACAACAAAGCCTTCTTCCCATAGACCAACTCATAGGGTGTGAAACCTGTGGTGGTTTTCCAAGTAGTGTTATAGGCCCAGGTGGCCTCAATCAATTGATCATCCCAATCTTTTATGTTGCTGCTCACTACCTTAGTCAAAATCCTTTCCAAAGCTCCGTTAGTGACTTCCACCTGTCCATTTGCTTGTGGATGATAAGGGGTGGAAGTTCTATGCTTAATCTTGTGATGTGTGAGCAGGTCTTCAATCAGATTGGAGGTAAAATGACTTCCTTGATCTGTGACTAATTCTCTCGGACAACCAAACTTGTACAAGATATTTTCCCTCAAAAAGTCAGCTACTTTTTCTTTTGTTGCTGCTTTGATTGCCTTTGTTTTTGCCCACTTTGTCAGGTAATCTTTGCACACAGTGATGTAAGACTTCTGTTTTGAAAGAGGGTTGATAGGACCCACAAAGTCCATGCCCCACTTCTCAAATGGCTCGAAAGTCACTTGAGGCTGTAGGGGCATCTCATCCTTTGGAGTAGGTTTCCCCATCCTTTGACATCGGCCACATTGGTTGATATATCTCCTAACATCTTGATGAAGAGTGGGCCAATAGTACCCTGTCTACAAAATTTTTAAGGCAGTCGTGTTTGCTGCAAAGTGGCCCCCACAGGGCCCATAATGACAGGTTAGGAGGATATCGAAAACTTCCTCCTCCCTGACACATCGCCTCAAAATCTGATCCGGGCCAAGTTTAAAAATATTGCCCCCAATCCAAGTGAAGGGGGCAATTTTCCTCACGATCTTGCTCTTCTCTTTTGAGGACAGGTGTGGTGAAAACTGTGCTGAAACCAAATAATTTGCTATATCAGCAAACCATGGAGAGAGTACTGAAATAGAAAATAGGTGTTCATCTGGCATTTGATCATCCACCATCCCTTCTTCACCTGTAGGCAGATCTAGTCTAGACAGAAAATCAGCAACAACATTTTCCTTACCTGGCTTATCAACAATGGTCAAATCAAATTGCTACAATAAAAGTAACCATCTAATGATACGAGCATTTACATCAGGTTTATTCATCAAATACCTAATTGCAGCATGATCAGTATGTACGAATGTTTGATAGCCAGTGATGTAGTGTCTGAACTTGTTTAGGGAATGGACTACAACCAGGAGCTCTTTTTCGGTTACAATGTAGTTTATTTCTGCCTTAGACAGGGTTTTACTGACAAAATATATGGCATATGGTAGCTTCTCTTCAAATTGTCCTAGGGCTGCTCCTATAGCTTTGTTCGAGGCATCTGTGTGAATGTGGAAAGGTAGGGCCTAGTTTGGACCTCTCAAGATTGGGGCAGTTACCAGCTTACCTTTCAAAGCATCCAGAGCCTCTTGACAGTTGTCAGTCCATATGAACTCAGCATATTTTCCCAAAAGACCAAACAATGGAGAGGCTAGCTTGCTAAAATCCTTAATGAATCTTCTATAATACCCTACTAAGCCTAGAAAACTCTGAACATCTCTTACCTTTTGAGGAGGTGGGACCCTTTGGATGATAGCAATCTTGTTGGGATCCACCTGTAATCCTTGCTGAGAAATTGTATGACCTAGCACGGTCCCTTCAATCATTAGGAATTCACATTTATCAGGACTGAGGGACAGGTTCATTTCAATACACTTGGCTAAAACTTTTCTCAGGTTAGTCAATGCTTCTTGGAAGTTAGAACCATAAGGGGTAAAGTCATCCATATAGATTTCCACTGAATCATGAACCAGCTCACCAAATATGCTCAATACTACTCTCTGGAAAGTGGCAGGAGCATTGCACAACCTAAAGGGAAGGACTCGGTAGGCAAAGGTACCCCATGGACAAGTGAAAGTGGTCTTATCTTGGTCTTTCGGACTGATTTGGATTTGGTTGTACTAGCTAAACCCATCTAGGAAGGAAAAGAACTTCTTCCCTGCCAGGCCATCTAAAACTTGATCTATGAAAGGTAAAGGGAAATGGTCCTTCTTGGTGGCCTTGTTAAGCTCTCGTTAATATACACAAATTCTCCACTTCCTGTTTTTCTTTGGCACTAGCACCAAAGGAGAAACCCATTCGCTGTCAGAGATGGGGTAGATGAATCCTGCATCCAGCAACTTTTGCAGTTCTTCTTTGACAATGTCCTTAAGGGATGGATTCATCCTCCTTGAGGTTACCTGACTGGTTTACAATCCTCTTTAATGTAAATGTGATGAGTACAAACTGAAGTGTGGACTCCTTTCATCTCCTTATAGCTCTAAGCAAAAGCATCCAAATGGCTGCTCAATAAGCTACATAGCTCTTTCTCCTAAGAGTTGGATAGGGCTGAGTTGATCCTCAAGGTTCTTTCTAGGCCAAATTCCACATTCTTAACTCAGGGAGAGGTTGGATTAGCCACACAGAGATCAACTAAAGCATTGGCTTGCGTTTCTTCCACCAACTCTTCTAATGGCAACACACTAAAGGGCAGATTTTGAATCAAATCCTCAATAAGATCATCCTCTGTTTGAGGACCCCCCTTGGTAGCTTCCATTGTGCACAATGGTGCAGAGTAGACTTCATCTTGATCTTCCTCCTCCAACCAAAGAGGTAAGTCGTGTTCTAGTAGAGGTTGGGCAGGAGGTTTAATTTCAAGTGACCCCAAGTACCTTTCGGTACTATTGTAATACATGAAAATCACTATATCTTGGATGATGAAGTGGGTGAGATCACTTCACCAGATTCAACATAATCTCGTGCTTAACTCATGTACAAGAAGAGATTCCCAGAGCAAAACTAAAATAATTGGATTTTCTCTCCCTAGATCAAGATTCTATTGTTTGTTTGTAGCTTTGGAAAGTTTACTTCCTTCCCTATTCCAAATCCCTACACTTAAGCTACTGTAGGTGGAAAAACCCCTAAAAAATGTAAAATTCTAGATGAATTAACACTATATTATTAATTTCCCCGGATGCGGGTGACAGGATGCGTGGTAATGAGGAGCCACATGCTAGCCATGTGCTGCCTCAAGCTTAAGGCTGGTATTTAATTCAAGTTCGCCGCCAAGGAATAAAAGCTCAGATGAACATCAGCAGATATTCAATGCACTGTCCGGTTAATTGGTGCGACTGCAAATCGCAGTTATGGAGAACAGGTCTCGAGGGGGTGATGCAGAGTTTAAAAAAGGTGGTGGAATGGCGCTGGTTCACACTCAGTATTTGGTTATTGAATTTCAGGCTCTTGCCTGGTTTATGGTTCTCCAGGCTACAGCTCTTGCTGTTAAAGCCATCCTCCAATTTGTTGGGTGCCGTCTCAAGTCTGGTAAGTCTGTTGGGTGCTGTCTCAAGTCTGTTGGGTGGCGTATCAGGTCTGTTGGGTGCCGTCTCAAATCTGTTGGGTGCCGTCTCAAGTCTGAAAGGTTTTCTTACCCGCTCTGCTCCATTCCCCCGTGCTCTTGCAAAGATGGTCAGGCCTTTACAGCGACTGCTCAGCCGTCGAGGTTCTGCCCGGGGAGGGTCTTCTCGTCCTCCAGTCGCAGAGTCCCAATTCCACTGTTGCCGCTGTCATTGCCATAGAATTGCTGAGGCCAATCCCCTCCAAACAAGCCAATTCATGGACTCCAGCAGCCTAGTCTCTGACCCGGAACCTATGCCTACCTTCGCTTCTGCCATTTTCACCTTTGGTAGCGCTCTGGACGAACCCCGTATCAATGCACATGTTTCGGTTCTATTCCTTGAGGAATCTATAGATGGTGACGAAGGTCCTCACAGCAAGGGGAAGCACCCAGGTGGAAGCTCAGAGGACGTCAAGAAGATGCCAGAGGTTGCTCCCAAGCATGCTCCTAACCTCCCTCAGGCTGAGGAGGCGTCGACTTCCAAGGAGGTCAATGCCGAAGAAAGGGACTCCTTTCCCACTGCAGAAGAAAGGGAGAAATATGGCTGGTGCAGGGTGGTCGAGGAGGAGCCGGACGAATAACCGTCCATTTTTTCAGATTCTCATCCTCCATAGCTGCTCAGGTCTTGTTTTGGTTTTCTGTCTATGTCATTTTGGCTTAAAGTCTGTTCGTGTTATGTCTGTATGGCCCGAAAGGGAATTTGCTTAAGGTCTTTTGATGCCCCTGCGAGGGATGAACACTTTTGGTCCAGTGCCCCTGTGCGAGATGTCTATGTTTAGTTTGGATGCACAGTTGTGGTATAATGCCCCTGCGTGGGTTGTTTTGCTCAGACGTGGTGCCCCTGCGAGGGCTATTCTTTTTTATTACCCCTGGTCCAAAGAGCCACAGTTTGCCTTTGGAAAACTGACTCTGTGAATGTAATGTTTTTAATGTTCCTGTAAATAATAGAATAGTTTTAACGAGAAAAAAAAAAAAACACTATATTATTAAGTTGTTATTTACTCAGTAAGTAATGAAGGTGAAACTCGTGATGTTATGACATGACTCAAAATATTAATGCACTTAAAAATGCAATTTTCCACTTTCATATTCGATGAAATCCTATTTAGAGGAAAAAAAGATTTTCTTTGATTTTTCCGAAATGAAGTGCAAAAATCACAACTTTTCCAACTTTTCCAACTTTTCTAAAACAACCAATTCCATATTAATGCAATGAAAACGAAGAAAATAAACCAAGTTCATGATTTCCCTAAATATCAAAGAAACCAAAAATACACTTTATCATTTATCAATCAAAACTTTCAAGCGCACAAAAATCAAGAGAGTTGGAGGAAAAATACATTTTCCTTATGAATGCTTTGATTTAATGATATCAACAGTGTAATTGTGAGAATTTCCCAAAATTGAAAGCAACAATTTCTTCACAAAAGCACTAGATCTCAAGAAACCCTAATTTGCAATTCAATATGAGTTTGATCACATATAAGCAAAAAATTAAGGTCAATTGGTGTATTTGACACAACAAAATAAGGATATCACAAGACAACCTTTCTTGATTTGATCAATCGACAAACCAACCAGGAAAAACCCTAACCAGTTTCTTCAAAGAGACCTAATTCTCAAATTATATTAACAAAGCGCTCAAACGAGTTCCTAAGAGACATAAGATAGTTCAGACAAAGTTAACGACACTTCCAGAAAATCAAACTCAGGTCTAGGTTGAAGCAAAAGCCAAATTTTCAAAAATTTATAAGGCTTGCGCAGGACAGCAATACAAAATAGAGCACATGCACCGAGTTGCTAAGGAAAAAATGGCACAAAACTGCTCTCTGTTGGCAAATGAAAACAACGCAGATCTCATAAACCCAAGAAAAAAAAATCAATAAATCAACTACATAGATCTGAAAGGTCATTAGTTCATAAAGTATGAGGTCGAGATAAATCAAAAGGATCAGAAAGAAAAATTAAGGAAAAGGAAGAGAACAAGTTCCCTAGTGAAGTTTCCAATTTGTTACACCGAAAAAATCCCTCTTGTGGACAAGAGCAATCTCCCAATATCCTTGATGGACACTCAAAACAAGCAAGACAATTGAACTGACTCTTTCCCTAAGTTGTACTTGTTTGAATTATAAGAATTAAAGCTAATGGATAAGCCTCTTACCTATTTCAAGAAATGCTCGATGAAGATCCATGCTCGATGAATATCCCTTGTTGTGACTTGATGCAGCTCCTCAATGCTTAACAAGACCTGAAACCATAAACCATAAAATGATCAAAAGCATAAGCGATATAAGAATCCAAACAAAACTTAACCTAATGATCATGGGGATTAGGAATTGAATTTGCCTTAATAAACATTGTAAACAATTATAAATCATTCATCATTTCAATAAGATAAATCAATGGGATAAAGTGTTCATTTGTATTAATCAAAGATAAAGAGGAGCCTTACAACCTTCGCATTGATGCCGTGAAGCTCCTCCCAAATGCCTTCAATCTCCTACTTAGATGACAAGGTTTCAAATCTCAATCTAGTAGCATAAGTTTATCTTCTTTGAGTTTTGACCTCCTCTAATCCTCTACCCTCTATTCATTTTATAAGACAAGGGGAAGAGGTTTCAAATCCAAAAGAGGAGGGTGATATCCCGTAATTGAGGGATTAGGTTTCCATGAGGAAGGGGATTAAGATGCATCATCTGAGGGTTATAGTTCAAATAGTCATCACCTGGAAGATTTCAGTTGGGAAATATTAGACCAACTATGTTTCTAGAATGTACTTTTTATTTTTATTTTCTTGAATTAACCTGCGCGGGTTTACAGTTGCAGACATATCACATCTATGCGATGTTCTCAATGTTAATTCCAGTGAATGCACGGGAAAAGCTAGGAAAATTAGCACAGGTAAAACTTGACAAGGTGTGACAGCTATTATTGCCAAATCTCTCATCTTCTTCAAGATATTTTGGTTGTTTGACTTCTAAGGGAGTTCAATCCATGGTAAATTTTAGGGCGAATTTTAGCCCAAGAGCGAAATTTAAGGGTTTTTTCATTTTAGAGGGGCGAAATTTTTATAAAACACCCATTTCATATATTTAGCCCAACTTTTATTTAAAAAATAATAATTTTTTTCATTTTCCAAAAAAAAGGGGTGGATAAACTATGAAAAGACTCATTTGACCCGATTCGCCTGCTTTGGGATATATTCCATTACAATCGTCCGATTTTTTGCTTTGCAATGTTAAATTTGTTTGCAATCACCCATTTTTGGTTTGGGAGGTTGTATTTGGTCCTAATAAATAAAAATATAAATAAAGTGGAGGTATGGTAAATAAATAAAACCTCTTTTTATACTTATTCCAAAAGAATGGTAAATAAATAAAAACATAAATAAACTAGAGGTATGGTAAATAAATAAAACCTCTTTTTATATTTAGTCCATAACCCTCTTTCTATTTAAGAAGGCTAAAAAAAGAGGTTTTATTTAAGTGAATCTTATGGGCCAAATATCATATTTATAAAAGAGATAAGGTAAATTAATAAAAATATAAATAAACGAGAGGTATGGTAAATAAATAAAACATTTTTTTATATTTACTTCATAAGTCACCTTATATTTATGAGCACACAAGAATGTAAATAAATAAAAATATAAATAAAGTGGAGGTATGGTAAATAAATAAAAATATAAATAAACTAGAGCTATGGTAAATAAATAAACCTCTTTTTATATTTATTCCATAACCCTCTTTCTATTTAAGAAGGCTAAAAAAAAAGGTTTTATTTAAGTGAATCCTACCTGGGCCAAATACCATATTTATAAAAGAGGTATGGTAAATTAATAAAAATATAAATAAACTAGAGGTATGGTAAATAAACATTTTTTTTTATATTTTCTCCATAAGTCACCTTATATTTACGAACTCTCAAAAAAATGTGTTATATTTAGGTGAAGCCTATGGGCCAAATACCATGGGCCAAATTATTATTAATACCATGCAAAAAAACATTATTAACCCCAATATTAGTATTAATAAAAATAAAGATGGCACATGGTATTGACCCATGATATTCACGTGGAATGTAGCCTATTTAAAGGGGCGAATTAAACCAACATAGATCCATCTTTACTCTGGATCTACTAAGCCCCGAGAGTGATCAAATATTTAGCATAGAGTGAAAAAATATTTGATCCCTCTCAGGGCTTGGTAGATCAAGAGTAAAAGTGGATCTTTTAATTTAATGTCACTTAAACATTTTAACTTGGTTTAAATAAAAAAAATAAAATAAAAATCAATTATTAATTTTATTAATTTTTATAAATTACTAATAGTAGTTTTTAAGCTCCAAGTTTATGATAACAAATGGTATTGACCCATGGTAGTACCATGGTATTCGTGTGAGCATAGACTATTTAATGGGGAAATTCTATCATCTTAGATCCATCTTAATTCCGATCTACCAAGTGTTGAGAGGGATAAATAGGTTTCATCCCTCTAAGAGTGGTATATGTGGAGTTAAGATGGATATAGATTGGTTTTTATGATAATGAAGATATTAAATAGACTTATGAAATTATATTGTAAAAACCATCTTAAGGTGAATGATTAAAGCTACATTTAGTCACTTCACAAAATTTAACAAAAAAAACCAATATCTCGATTAATATTGGTTTTTCTTATTTAACCAAAAAAAAAATCAAGACAGTGAAACCTTATCACTCTTTTCGCATCACCCTTGCAGAAGAGAGATAGTCGCTACCCATATTTCCCACAGTTTTTCAAACGTTGTCAATATGATATCTTCATGAAAAAGTTAAGGTACTGATGTCAGATTGGTTGTTTGAAAAATACGCTGGTTTGTACAACCTTTCATCTTCTCTGTTATTCTTAGTTTGTCATAATGATCTGTAGGGGTTGGGCCACTGCATCATCTTGTCCTAAAAGGCGGAGATTGTGCACCAAAAAAGAAATTAATCCTGTAGGGGTTGGGCCACTGCACCATATTGTCCTAAAAGGCAAAGATTGTGCACTGAAAAGGAAATTAATCCACATGTTACAACGTTGTTAAAAATGCAAGATGTATGAAGGTAGTGAATTATGCTAATAACCAATTTAGATTGGGAGAGACGTAATTAAATTTTATTTTTTAATTGAAGATTTCCAATTAAAATAATAATAAATCTACATTTATATATTTATATATTGATTGGAAGGATTCTGACAACGGTCACTTCCTTCCATTAGATCCCCTTCAAGCCTTTGGATACCTACTACTTTCTTATATTATATAGTTGGGGCTTGCTACTTGTTGGCGAGTTGGGGTAAACAAACCTGAAATCAGATAGATGAAGTTGGCATCTAAGAGTTTATACAATTTGTCCTTGACAACTTTTCTAAGGGTTCTATTCATTCATCTCTACGGTTTCCTAATAGGCCAGGCACCTTCCTAAACGTAAATATGGTGCATACAAGTTTCAAGGGAGATGCCCTTCATTTCATAGTGGCTCAAAGTGGAGGCATTGGTGTGTTTTTGCAACATTCTACTATACTTGCTCTTGTTGAGATACATCCAACGAAGAATTTATATAAAAATATTTTTGTAGACGAATTTTAACAAGAGTGGTGTTAGATCTTGGTAAATGTATTGCCGATATAAAATTTTGTAGTGATGACGAGGTGGTTGGCTTACAATTTTCTTGAAAATATGGGTTGAAAATGTGATCAAGAGAATATGTATTTTGTAAAGATTTCAAATGGAAAATAAAGTAATGAACCCAATTATATTTTGCATATTCTTTAAATTGGTTGACTTGATCAATAGAAAAAATAGATTTAGCATTCTCTTCATCACTATTAACATTATTGAGATAGGGTTTCTTCAAGTTCCTGAAAATATTTGGTAGGGATTTACAGATTCACTTACTTTGTTGATTCTCCATGTGAAATGAGGATATATCTGGAGTGAAAACCAATGTAATCATTGGTAGTAACTAGCCATGGTTTCCCTAGGATCAAAGGGTGTCCCCTTGAATGGTTTTTACATTGCAAGACCATAATGTTTGCAGGATACTCCCAATAGTTTAATAAGAATATTAGATTGTCAAATACACCATCAAGATTTATTTTGGATTGGTCATTTATTCCAAAATTGTAGGCATGGGATGAAGGTCAGACAATTGCAACTATTCCATGGTTTTTATTGTCATTACATTAATTCCATCCCCTAGATCTATCAAAATATTTGTTCGAACAAGGGTGTTGTTAATGTGTACCGAAACAACTAGATTACGGGATCTACATGTCTTTCCATAGAGGATTGTCCTGACATTAAATCACATGTTTTTCCAACTAAATGAATGGTTCATGGCTCTATCCTCTTCCTTCCTATTTTCTTGAAAAAAATCTCTCTAATAGTTTTAGCATAAATCAGGATATCCTTAATAGCTTGTATTAAGGGTAATTTGATACAAACATTTCTTAATTCTAAAACCAAGTGAAAATCAAGGTGCTCAATAGGATTTCTGAGATTCAAGGTGCTCGATAGGATTTTCTGAGATCAGCCTTTATAGGTAGGGAGGTGCACTAGATGATTGTGAAGACTCTAAAATTTGAGAAGTGCTTTTTACTATTGAATCATTGTTTGTTTGATCAAGAGTTTCCTCCCTCAATTTTTATTCAATGATGATAGGATAATATTTATTTTATTGAGAACCTTCCCTCCCTCAATTTATATCTTACAATCCAACTGGCGTGATAGAACATGTTGGAAACAGAGGGAATTCAACATTAAAAACCTATTGAGATGTTTTTTATTATTGGGGTGGCAATCTCCTGAGAAAGTAACTAGGTAGGTTGTGGATGTTAGGAAGATGGTGGTTGTGGTAATTATAAATTGTTGTGGTGGTATAGTTAGTTTAGATTGTTGAGTTTGAGGGTTTTTTGGATATGATTGTTGAGTGGTGCAAATATGACCATTATGGTGGTCGGTACAAGAAAAGAAGGCATATTACTATAATGACACCCTCACAATACCTCTCTACCAGGGGTGCTTTTGGATTTTTTGTGGAAATATGTTTGCAAAGGCATAGGAGGAATCATAAATTAAGATGAAAGTTGTTGTCCATATAAAGAATGAGATGTTGATATGCATGGTATGAAGTTATGCCTAAAAATGCTACTTCTCTATTTCTCCTTAATAAATTGCCTTGAGACTAGGTAGAGATGGAAAAATTTCCCTCGTATGGTAACCTACACAGATAACACATACATTAATAGAATACAAATGCAATTCTTGCAAAGAGTTCTTCTATTTACACTTAGGAAACAATATGAAAAGTGTTGTTGTTTCCTCTTAAATTGTAAAGTATCTACTTGTAAATTAAGATTTTCAAGAAGATCATTTTAGAACATTCCAATAAATGTCCCAACTCAAGTCTAGTCACACACCACTTGTTGCATATTTGGTATTTTATGGAATCATCCCTAATCCCTAATCCATCTACCATATCTTTCCCGAATGCAAGAATATTTCATATATAGGTCACAAATCTTGTCAAAAGGAAACTATGAAACATCCCTAGATCCTATTAAATTAATACATTGATGGACTCATCTAGAACACCCCTAAGAAAATAGTTATGATGGTGTCTTGATTTTGTTTATGTTTTTTAGATATTTGGAGAATATATAGAAACTCTTCAAGTTATTCTTCGAGCTCTCATCCTCCTTTTGTGTAATTTTAAAAAATTTGATCCCTTAAGTCTCTAGATTTGCAATACTCTTGGTACTTTTTAAGAAAAGTTCTATTCATTCCATCCATGTTATATTGGTGTTACCCCCCCAGCTCGATGAAATATCACAAGGTTTAATCCTTATTGTAGTGGGAAATAACTAAACTTTTGGGAATTCATAGAATAGTCATAACTTCTACACAATACATCAAATTCAAATAAAAAGGAATCAGAACCTTCAATGCTCTTACCATAAAAATGTGACAGTATGGAAGGGGGATATATTTCATCTAGACCAATACATTAGGATCCACGATGGGGAATTTGGAGGTTACCTCTTTCTCCCAGTTGGTCAATTGTGTTACTTTTACAAACACTTCTTCCCTCCCTCTAGCATCTTTCTACCTCCAAACAAAACAAAATCGGTTTCTAAAGGTATTTTGGTATGTTAAATAGGGTTATGCCCAACTTTTGAGTTTGTTTTTGGTTATTATCCTCCAACTAAATTATATTCCCATGTAAAATCATTGAGGTGACCCATAGAGTCTATCTACTTGGTTCTCTTAGGGCTTCAAGCTGTCAGTTATAGTTCTATATGCATGATCCTTCTTGGAAGATTTTCATTCCAGTGATTTAATGTTATAAATTGGGGTGGTCTTTAGAAGTATTTGGCTTACCTCTACCTTAAATTTATGCCTACATATTCTTGTGAAACTCCTGGAAAGGAGAAAAAAAAATAAAGTCAAGCAAACAAATAGAAATCAAAGCACACTATGAACTCTTGGTGTTACTAGGATCCTACAATCATCAAGTTATATCTTCACTCTGTTAGCTCAAACACTCTTTTTTCTAATCCCCAAAATAAATAAACATGCTTATACCAACACGACAGGGGTTTGTGGGACTCACCAAAGTGCTTGTATAGGTTCTTACCTTCCCTTACCGTCCTCTCCTCCAACTCTTAAATGTTGTCCAGAAAATCAATGAGCAAAATATACCACCAATATTCTTATGTCTCAAGACCCTCACTGAAAGTGAAGGCAAAATGTGGGTGAATTTTATTGTATCATATTCCAAACATTAACTTGCCAATTCAAGAGTGTAAGCTTCGAGACAGTACATTGTATGTATGGAGAGCTAAAAACATCAATGGATCCAATATTCTATCACTATAATAGGAAATATATGTGAGATTCAAGAAGATGGATGTCACATACAAAAGGTTTATTTATTGAACAACAAACTTAAGGGTACTTCTGAAACATTTGAAGTTTATTGCACATTATCCTCTGAGTTATTTTTTTGTTGAAAATGCAGCAAAAAATTCCTAATTTAATTTTGCCCTTAATTAAATTAGGACAAAATTGAAATTCCACATCAGCAAATAACTTGACTGAGTTAATTGAGTTATTAGCACTCAGTTAGATTAGTTAATTCGAGTTGGAGGGAGAACTTTAGTTGCATACTATGATTCCTAAATTTCAGGAGCCTAGGTTGAGTTAATTTCAGTTGCAGCAATTTAATTTAGTTAAATTGATTTATGGTCAGTTAAACTAGTTCCAATTGTTGGAGAACCTAGTTGGAGGTCTAGCAATGGGGTGTAGATTCAATGTTTAACTAGTTAACTGATCACTCAACCTAAATTAACTCATGCACACACAAAATTCAAGTCACCCAGTTGAGATTGGTGTTCAATGGCAGTGTACTATAAGTTGTAGAATATTCCAAATTGTTCAGGTCATGCATGCAGTCAAAGCAAATCCTAAAGGTATTGCACAATTCTCATCGAGGAAATTCCTATTTAATAGGGGCTATTTCCTAAAGGAACAACACAAGGAAATAGGAGCTTGGAGGCTTGAAAATTTGGGTAAGTATTGGCCAAAGGAAGCTAGTCAGGCAGAGGATAGAAAATACTTGTGCAGGTTGAGCAGAGCATATTGTATTGATCTAGATTCATTAATTAATGCAATACAGATAGTAAGGGGTTTTGAGAAGTTTCTTTCCCTAGATAAATCTCTAAGTATGTGCGTTGAATCTTATCTCATGTTTATGTAGCGATTTCATGGTCGATTAATTGTTTTCTGCTGATGATGTAGAGTAAATTCATGTCTTTTGTTTCAGTAAATTACATAAGCAGTTTGAATCTACAAGGAATTTCTACATGCTATCATAGCTAGATTCACAGTATAAAAGAGAATTTGAAGTTGTCATTGCAAGAGGTTCGAGGTTGCAGACCAGTGTTTCGGGTTTTCTCCAGGACTGAGAATATGGATTTCTATGGACTAAGACTCGAGTATTACCTTGAGGGAAGCTCAAATTATGTTGCATGGAAGGACCATATGGAATAAGTACTATAAGATAATGGGTTGAAATAGTTCGTTGATAATGATGTTTTGAAACCAGCAACAGTTGATGTTTACGATCTAGAAAAATGGAAGAAGTGTGTTGCTAGGGAAAGAAAATCATATTGGAGGGAGTACGAGACCATATTGTCTCTAATCTCCATGGGAAAGAGACTCCATATGCAATGTGGAAAGCACTAACATATTTGTTCCAGAACAGTAGTGACCACAGGAAGCTGGAACTCAAGGAAAAGCTTCGAAGCATCAAGATGCAAAATAATGACACAATTCCACAGTACCTGAGCAAGTTTACACAGTGTCGTGATGAACTTGGTGGGGTCGGTGTTACTATCCCTAAAGAATATTTGGTAGCTCTAGCTCTGTTGGGTCTTCCCAAGAGCTGACACAGTTATCAAGATTCAGTAAATGGTAGAGAGAAACTACCACAGTGGGAGCGGCCATGGTCCAATCTAGTGTAGGAAGAAATAAGGTAGAACAATAGAGATGGGACCTCATCCAAAGAAGAGGAAGAGGACTTTGCATTAGTAGTTGAGCTAGGTCCAATGCTTGGACTTACTACTCTTTTAATTTAGTAACATGGCAACAATTGATTCCCAAAGGTCTCGAGTTAAACCTTTGCTCTGCATTTCTTCTGCGACAGATCCAATCCAATGTAAGGGTTGAACCAAGAAGCTATAATACCACTTATAAACACAACCCTTAACAATTAGGAGTGTATTTACTATTCTAACCCAACATACCTAGTATAGTTAAATAAATGGGGTAATTTTTTTTTTACTTCTGGTAAGTTTCCATAGCTCATTTTGGATGTCGTCATCATATTCATCTTAGTAAGACTTTTCTACTGATATAAATTTTTTTCCATTTTGGACTACATGATTACAAGTTAGGGTCCTCTAAAGTTTATTGATTCAAATATGCCACCTCATTTTTCTCACCACGTGGCACCCACATGGCATTTCACTACACTACCATGTGAAGGAGGCTCTAGGGAATCTCGTCGAACCTGGCCACCTGTTGTATCGCGATGCCCTATAGTTTGCATTACCCCTCCAGCATTGCAGGTGGGTTTATTTTCCACGCAAACACACATAGGCATGCACACACACACACACATGTATATACATATACATATATATTTATGGCCCTTCGCCATCCAATAGCCCATGTTAATGATTCAAATCAATAGCCAACAATTGAAAGCGCTACCCGACCCCCTCTCACTAATGTCACGCGAGGGGGGGCATAACACTGTCCTAGTTCTGCTTTGAGGTTCCAGGTGGAGATCCAATGGTTACCCACGACTCGAACAATTTGAGGGTTTATACTCAATAACAAGACCCCCCCCCCCCCCCCCCTCCCCTTATTGACGTTGATGAACCCCAGAAATGGGTAACTATATGGGCTCATTTTTCCTATTGTTTCCATTTAATCCACCATTCTCCATAGTTTTGTGCATGTTTTTGAATATATTTATGTTAATTGAGTGAATGGGGATAGTCACTTTACCACAAAGTCTAATGAGTGTTTATTGCAGATTTTTGGACATTTTTGGACCAAGACCAGGCATTTATGAGCAGATTGACAGCCAAACTCGAGGAAACAGGGCTGAGGACTTATAGGAGGGGTGTCTCCTACATTGATGACCCCTTCCTCGAGTTCTCCACCAGCAGCTCGGAGTTCAAAGGCCACCACATCGATGATTACAAGGGGCAGCCGAGCAGGTCTAGTGAAGTTGTTGTTATCTGCAGTTTTAGGCAGCCGAGTTCCTAAAGTTTAGGAGGACTGTTGGGAGTCCTCACTTGTATAAATAAGAAGGCTTCAAGCCTCAGTAGGTTAGCCATTTGATAGTCTATTTTCGCACTTTAGTGCAGCCCTGTATTCAACTCATTTTCGAGCTCTTTTTGTAGACAATTTTGTGATGTAACTATTATTTTTTGATCAATGAAGATGAATCCAGCCTTGAACTAGCACTGATCTTTCTAAGGGGGCTGTAGCTCTTGGGTTTGGGCCCAAACCAAGTGCCCAACACCTCCTTTGTGTATTTATATGTTTTTTTTTTGCATTCTTGAAATAATTTTTGTTGTTTAGATTAAATCTTGCTTTGTTACTTAGGTTGTTTTTGATGATTAGAATAGTTGTTCTAGCTTCAGGTTGATTAGATAGTTTGCTGCAATAATAGAAGAAGATCCACAAAAAGGCTACCAAGCAGGCCTTGATCTCCTTTCTCCCCCTGTGGGACCATGAATTGAGACCAAGGCACTCTTGCTGCCACCGAAACATTGTTTTTGCTTTCTAATGCAATTGCTAGTGAGAGATTTCGAGTTGGAGAAGTTGATATCAGTTGTATTTACATGCTTAGATCTGTTCTTATTCAATTTTCATGGCTTTCTTGCATAATTTCCTGTCCATAAAGTTTCGTTCAGCACTTTTCTGGTTTTTAGGGCAGAATTACGTTAAAATAGGTAAAACTCTGTTTTTTAGTTATTGCTTGGGATAGTTTTGAAAAGTAAGTGTGCAGCTCACTTGTAGAACCCTATAGCTTACCATTCTTCCATCACACAACCTGCTCCAGTCCATCTCTCAAGATTTCCTCCACTCATTCGCCATATTTTCCCAAACTGCCCTAATTTCTACATTCTTGTGCAAAATTGCTTCCTTGACCTTTGAACAAATCCAACCATCTCTTTCATGTTTGAACTTCATTGACAAAGTCCTAGACCCTCCAACACCTTCATCCAACCTTCATTTCCTTTTTCCTACCATTTTTCCTCCTCCCAACCTTCAAAAATCACTTTCGGCCTCCTCCTGTAGAACTTCCTGTAGAATTTCTTGTAGATCCCTTGTAGCCTTCCTGTAGAGGTTCATGCAAGCGATTTTTCGAAGTATGATCGCAATGGAAATCTCCAAAAGGGTACTAGGGACTTCTTAGGACCCCTCCACACCTTCCTCATCATCTACAAAAGCCAACTCCATCTCCCTTTTCTGCCAAACCTCCGCACAGTCACAAATAGTTAAAATTCTGCATAAAATTGTTCAAAAGTACAAAAAGATGATTTTTCCACATTTGCCTTTAGAAGTAGCTTGAATACATGCATTTTACCTTTTCAGTAGTCAATGGAATCTATTTTAGTAGTTTCATCTCTTTTTCTTGCAAAATTAGGGTTAGTGGGTAAAACTAGGGTTTGCTAGGGTTTGCGTTTCCTTTCAGTTTTCATCTTCTTTCTGCAAGTAGAATAGCCTCCTTTAAGTTAGCTTTTTTTTCCATCACAGTTAAAAATCTTCTTCTGAAACTCATAGAAGTTGGCTTAAGCTCCTAGCGAACTTGTGCCAGCTGATCAAGTGACAACCTACAGTAAGAGCTAGTACTTGTGCATACAATGTCGTCGCTTCCAAGTTTGTTACGAACTACCGAGTTGATAAAAGTAAAGTAGGGAGTCCCAGGAGTTGCAGCATCATTGTTGCGCTGACCTTGTCTCTGGAGTATGTTTTTCAAAGGGATTAGCCACTACAGGAATCCTGTAGGATTTCCTATAGCTACTTCTCCTTCTGAAATTCAAGCTAATATCTGAGTAGGGCTAAAACTGCTGAAGAAGGTCTCGACTGAAAAGAAATCACAGCTGGAGGGTATTAGGTAGGGATGAGTAAAAATGTTGCTGCCTTTATTTGTCATAATTTTTTTAATTTTTTTTAGTGTTTTGTAGGATGATAGAAACATAATTTCTATATGTGGCTATGCAAGGACACAAAAAATGAGTGGAGATGTAGGTGTACAGGGATGGAATGGTGAAATAGGAAGACGGATGGTGGCAGGGAGGTTCACAGACCTCATAGACAACTTTCCAACCCTCGGGTCCTTCTCTGAGATTGATTTTGGCCTTTTTGTAAGTTGTATAGGATCCTCCGGTAGAATACACAGAGTTTCCTGTAGGATGCGAAATTTCAAAACAAATGAGACCAAAACTTGAGGAAGGATAATGATGATGGGGTGATGAACTGTGAAGGGTGCATGCAGCCTGGTCATGTCTTTTCCTCTTGTGCAACCCTCCTACAACCTGCAATGACCTTCCTACAACCTGCAATTTATTCAAAAGAAGTTAGGTTTTTCTTTTTCTTTTTTCATTTTTCTCTTTTTTTTGAGACAGTTGGGGCACATCCAGGAGGTTTTCACCCTCGCTGCCTACCCTGGGCAGCTCCAAGAGGTTTTCACTGAGGGATATTTTACTACATTTTCCTTTTCTCTTTTTTTTTTCTGTGTTTTCTTTTTTTTTTTGGTTGCTCAGGGTGTGGGTGGAGTGGAGACAGGGACCTGCTCCACTACCAACACTGATTTACCCAGAGTCTCAATGAACTCTTGCCTAGAAAAGGGATTCCTATAGATCTTCAATCGATGCCCATTGACGAGCATGGGGATTCCTTCTTCATCAATGGTCCGGATAAGGACTAAACCATTGTCATTGCGTTTTTCTACTGTATATGGTCCCATCCATCTTGTCCTCAGCTTGCCCTTGAAATCTTTGTACCTAGAATCATACAGCAGCGCCCAATCTCCCAGCTGAAATTGTTTCTCTTTGAGGTGTCGGTCATGCCATATTTTTCTTTGAAGTTGGACTACCTCTGAGTGGAGAAGGGCTTGCATTCTCTGTCCATCTAATCCATTTAGCTGAAGCAATCTTTCCTCTTGTGCGTGGCTAAGGTCTAGGTCCAGTTGAGCTGCCATCCTTAATGTGTTATATTCAAATTCTATGGACAACAAAGCCTTCTTCCCATAGACCAACTCATAGGGTGTGAAACCTGTGGTGGTTTTCCAAGTAGTGTTATAGGCCCAGGTGGCCTCAATCAATCGATCATCCCAATCTTTTATGTTGCTGCTCACTACCTTAGTCAAAATCCTTTCCAAAGCTCCGTTAGTGACTTCCACCTGTCCATTTGCTTGTGGATGATAAGGGGTGGAAGTTCTGTGCTTAATCTTGTGATGTGTGAGCAGGTCTTCAATCAGATTGGAGGTAAAATGACTTCCTTGATCTGTGACTAATTCTCTCGGACAACCAAACTTGTACAAGATATTTTCCCTCAAAAAGTCAGCTACTTTTTCTTCTGTTGCTGCTTTGATTGCCTTTGTTTTTGCCCACTTTGTCAGGTAATCTTTGCACACAGTGATGTAAGACTTCTGTTTTGAAAGAGGGTTGATAGGACCCACAAAGTCCATGCCCCACTTCTCAAATGGCTCGAAAGTCACTTGAGGCTGTAGGGGCATCTCATCCTTTGGAGTAGGTTTCCCCATCCTTTGACATCGGCCACATTGGTTGATATATCTCCTGACATCTTGATGAAGAGTGGGCCAATAGTACCCTGTCTACAAAATTTTTAAGGCAGTCGTGTTTGCTGCAAAGTGGCCCCCACAGGCCCATAATGACAGGTTAGGAAGATATCGAAAACTTCCTCCTCCCTGACACATCGCCTCAAAATCTGATCCGGGCCAAGTTTAAAAATATTGCCCCCAATCCAAGTGAAGGGGGCAATTTTCCTCACGATCTTGCTCTTCTCTTTTGAGGACAGGTGTGGTGAAAACTGTGCTGAAACCAAATAATTTGCTATATCAGCAAACCATGGAGAGAGTACTGAAATAGAAAATAGGTGTTCATCTGGCATTTGATCATCCACCATCCCTTCTTCACCTGTAGGCAGATCTAGTCTAGACAGAAAATCAGCAACAACATTTTCCTTACCTGGCTTATCAACAATGGTCAAATCAAATTGCTACAATAAAAGTAACCATCTAATGATACGAGCATTTACATCAGGTTTATTCATCAAATACCTAATTGCAGCATGATCAGTATGTACGAATGTTTGATAGCCAGTGATGTAGTGTCTGAACTTGTTTAGGGAATGGACTACAACCAGGAGCTCTTTTTCGGTTACAATGTAGTTTATTTTTGCCTTAGACAGGTTTTTACTGACAAAATATATGGCATATGGTAGCTTCTCTTCAAATTGTCCTAGGGCTGCTCCTATAGCTTTGTTCGAGGCATCTGTGTGAATGTGGAAAGGTAGGGCCTAGTTTGGACCTCTCAAGATTGGGGCAGTTACCAGCTTACCTTTCAAAGCATCCAGAGCCTCTTGACAGTTGTCAGTCCATATGAACTCAACATATTTTCCCAAAAGACCAAACAATGGAGAGGCTAGCTTGCTAAAATCCTTAATGAATCTTCTATAATACCCTACTAAGCCTAGAAAACTCTGAACATCTCTTACCTTTTGAGGAGGTGGGACGCTTTGGATGATAGCAATCTTGTGGGATCCACCTGTAATCCTTGCTGAGAAATTGTATGACCTAGTACGGTCCCTTCAATCATTAGGAATTCACATTTATCAGGACTGAGGGACAGGTTCATTTCAATACACTTGGCTAAAACTTTTCTCAGGTTAGTCAATCCTTCTTGGAAGTTAGAACCATAAGGGGTAAAGTCATCCATATAGATTTCCACTGAATCATGAACCAGCTCACCAAATATGCTCAATACTACTCTCTGGAAAGTGGCAGGAGCATTGCACAACCTAAAGGGAAGGACTCGGTAGGCAAAGGTACCCCATGGACAAGTGAAAGTGGTCTTATCTTGGTCTTCCGGACTGATTTGGATTTGGTTGTACTAGCTAAACCCATCTAGGAAGGAAAAGAACTTCTTCCCTGCCAGGCCATCTAAAACTTGATCTATGAAAGGTAAAGGGAAATGGTCCTTCTTGGTGGCCTTGTTAAGCTCTCGTTAATATACACAAATTCTCCACTTCCTGTTTTTCTTTGGCACTAGCACCAAAGGAGAAACCCATTCGCTGTTAGAGATGGGGTAGATGAATCCTGCATCCAGCAACTTTTGCAGTTCTTCTTTGACAATGTCCTTAAGGGATGGATTCATCCTCCTTGAGGTTACCTGACTGGTTTACAATCCTCTTTAATGTAAATGTGATGAGTACAAACTGAAGTGTGGACTCCTTTCATCTCCTTATAACTCTAAGCAAAAGCATCCAAATGGCTGCTCAATAAGCTACATAGCTCTTTCTCCTAAGAGGTGGATAGGGCTGAGTTGATCCTCAAGGTTCTTTCTAGGCCAAATTCCACATTCTTAACTCAGGGAGAGGTTGGATTAGCCACACAGAGATCAACTAAAGCATTGGCTTGCGTTTCTTCCACCAACTCTTCTAATGGCAACACACTAAAGGGCAGATTTTGAATCAAATCCTCAATAAGATCATCCTCTGTTTGAGGACCCCCCTTGGTAGCTTCCATTGTGCACAATGGTGCAGAGTAGACTTCATCTTGATCTTCCTCCTCCAACCAAAGAGGTAAGTCGTGTTCTAGTAGAGGTTGGGTAGGAGGATATAGAACTAGCTGCTTGGACATCTGCCCATTCTTGATGGTCATGCTCCCAGCTCGACAACTGATGTAAGCATCTGCAGTGGCTAACCAAGGCCTTCCCAGGATGAGAGGATACCCAGTGAGCTTTGCCTTTGGCTGAAGAACCAAGAAGTCAGCAGGGTACTCCCAGGAATCAATAGAGACCATGACATCTTCCACAATTCCCTCAAGAGTCACAGTGGAGCGATTTACCAACTGCAGTACTGTTGAGGTCTTTCTTAGGGAACCCTGAAGGTTGAGTTTGAGCATAGTGTCCCTGGTCATTACGTTAATGGCAGCTCCTAGATCAATCAAGGTATGCGGGATTATGGTGCCATTGATGTGGACATCGACTATAAGACTCCCAGGGTCTAGTTCTATATGGCCTAGAGAAGTGGTATTTCTACATACAACTGTTTTAGTTCTCCCAGAAGTTTAGTTTCTTCTGGGGTCAGTTGTGTGGCTCCAGTTAGTCTCTCAGGAAAGGGTGGAATGGCTTTTGGTTCACTTTCCTGTTTCTCTTCCTCATCCTCCTTAGGAGGAGGTTGGTTATCTGGGAGGACCTTCCCAGATTGCAGGTTGATCTCCTTAATCTCCACAGCATAGGTAGGGCATGTTGTTTCTCCAGTATATACCTCCTGGACTTGTCTGTTATTGGGGTTCGGGTTCGGTTGAGCAGGTATTTAGGGTTTTCTTGGAGGAGCATGAGGTAATGGTTGCGGTTGAGCAGGCAGTGGAGGCAAAAGAGCCGAAGGAGAGTTGCAATGGGGCCTCCACCCCTCATGAGGTGCATTCCCCTGAGGTTGTGGCTGAGCATGAGAATGAAACGAATGAGTAGTAGGTTGAGTATGGTATTGAGATGGATACGACCAAGGAGGGGGTGTGGACCAGGAAGGATGAGCAGGGGGACCCCAAGAAGGCATGGAAGTGGCTTGATTGGGGTTGTAATAAGCCTGGGATGTCCTTTGCATTCCTTGCTGGTAAGGTTTGGATCCATGTGGCCTCCTTTGGTTCATGAAGTAGAGTGGTTCAGTGGCTCTTTCAGCCCCTTGGTACATAGCTTTAAATCCGGGTAAGGATTGACACTGATTAGTAGGATGGTCTTCTTCACAGACAAAACACACTTCTACGAAGTGCAATGGGCATTCGTTCCTAGGATGATTTCTAGTGAATCTGGGACAAAATATGGCCAAAGCCCTCCCAGCTTCCTCTTGCTTCCTTTGGATTCGCAAGGTATCCATTTGCATGGCAATAGTTTGCCTCATCTCGCTTTTGAAATCTTCCATCTAATTTGCAAATTCGTTTTTAAGGAATGAACTAGATAAGGGGGTACTGGCTAAAAGTTGACTTCCCCTACCTCTTTTTCTGATTGCCCTAGAATGGTTTCTAAACATAGTCTTTATGTCATCATAAGGTAGCTGGTAGATGTCTCCCCTAGCCAACAAATTGAGGGTATCTAGAAGGTCTTCAGGGACTCCTCTGTGCAGAACCAACTTTAGAGATTCGGGGTTAAGTGTGCACCTGGCCCTTTTATAACTGAGTTGAAACCTCTCTTCATAATCTTCTAAAGATTCATCACTCCCCATGGTCATTTGAAATATTTCTTCCTTTGTATCCTTTCACCTACAGTAGTCCTGTTATTTGTTGTTAAAGGCTTCTTGCATCTGAGCCCAAGTTGTGATATTGTTTCCAGGTAACCCCATGAACCAGCATAGTGCTGCATCCTTGAGGGTAGAGGGAAAGAGTTTCAACTTTTTCTCATCTTCTGCATAGTCATATGTTCGACAAAGGACAACAAACTCAAACAAGAAGGTATCAGGGTCTTCAGTAGTCAATCCATGGAAGTGAGGTAAGGCTGAGGGACTTATGTTTTTCATCTTTGTGTCCCCATTGGTCTCTCGGATGGGAAAGGTACCTTCTATTCTCTCCCCATTTCCTCTACCGTTTCTGTTTTCAGCCATGGTCTTAGGAGGAATGGTTTCTTGCTCTTCTTCTGTTATAGGATCTTCGTATATCTCTGGAGGTTCACCTATAGGTTCTTCTGGATCACTGCCACCAAAGAAGAGAGAAGGGTGACTTAGTGATGTGGTGGGGGTGTTGGGTAGGAATTTTCCTGAATTATCTCTGTTCCTACGAGGCATGAAAGGAAATCTCTTTTTTGGGTAAAATTTTTTGTTTCTTTTTCTGCTTGTACCTGCAAAACTGGAATGGATTAAACATCAAATTGTAACTAACTAAAGTCTATATTTTTGAAATGAAAATGCAAAATTGAAATGAAAGCAAGAAAGGACTAATCTATTTTGCTGAAATGAAATTTCAGAATTGAAATGAAAGCAAGAAAGGACTAATATATTTTGCTGAAATGAAATTGCAAAATTGAAATGAAAGCATGAAATAGCTAATCTACGCTTGCTGAAAGGAAATTGTGGAATTGAAATGAAAGTAGGAAATGTCTAGTCTACTTTTGCAAAATTGAAATTGTGGAATTGAAATGAAATCAGGATTGAAACGAAACAACTACTCTACTCTTGCTGAAATAAACTACTTAGCAGAATGTTGCGGTAGAAAATAGAAGAAAAGCAATAATCACAAATACTCTGATGTTTCCCCAGCAACAGCGCCAAAAAGATAATGAGCTTCAGTATTGCAGCAATGATGCTGCAATTCTTGGGACTCCCTACTTTACTTTTATCAACCCAGTAGTTCGTAACAAACTTGGAAGCGACAGTGTTGTATGCACAAGTACTAGCTCTTACTGCAGGCTGTCGCTTGATCAGCTGGCACAAGTTCGATAGGAGCTCAAGCCAACTTCTATGAGTTCTTAGAAGAAGCTTTTAGTTGTGATGGAAGAAAGCTAACTCAAAGGAGGCTATTCTACTTGCGGAAAGAAGATGAAAACTAAAAGGAAACGCAAACCCTCATTTTACCCACTAACCCTACTTTTGCAAGAAAAAGAGATGAAACTACTGAAATGGATGTGATTGACTACTTAAAAGGTAAAATGCATGTATTCAAGCTACTTCTGAAGGATGTGGAAAAATCATCTTTTTGTACTTTTGAACAATTTTATGTAGAATTTTAACTATTTGTGATTATGCAGAGGTTTGGCGGCAAAGGGAGATGGAGTTGGCTTTTGCAGATGATGAGGAAGGTGTGGAGGGGTCCTGAGAAGTCCCTAATACCCTTCTGGAGATTTCCATTGTGATCAAACTTCAAAAAATCGCTCGCATGAACCTCTACAGGAAGGCCGCATGGAATCTACAGGAAGTTCTACAGGAGGAGGCCAAAAGTGATTTTTGAAGGTTGGGAGGAGGAAAAATGGTAGGAAAAAGGAAATGAAGGTTGGATGAAAGTGTTGGAGGGTCCAGGACTCTGTCACTGAAGTTCAAACATGAAAGAGATGGTTGAATTTGTTCAAAGGTCAAGGAAGCAATTTTGCACAAGAATGTAGAAATTAGGGCAGTTTGGGAAAGTATGGCAAATGAGTGGAGGAAATCTTGAGAGATGGACTGGAGCAGGTTGTGTGATGGAAGAATTATAAGTTGGAGGGTTCTACAAGTGAGTTGCACACTTACTTTTCAAAATTGTCCCAAGCAATAACTAAAAAATAGAGTTTTACCTATTTTACTCTAATTCTTCCCTAAAAACTAGAAAAGTGCTGAACGAAACTTTATGGACAGGAAATTATGCAAGAAATCCATGGAAATTGAACAAGAACAGATCTAAGCATGTAAATACAACTGATATCAACTTCTCCAACTCGAATTCTCTCACTAGCAATTGCATTGGAAAGCAAAAACAGTGTTTTGGTGGCAGCAAGAGTGCCTTGGTCTCAATTCATGGTCCCCCAGGGGAAGAAAGGAGATTAAGGCCTGCTAGGTAGCCTTTTTATGGATCTTCTTCTATTATTGCAGCAAACTATCTAATCAACCTGAAGCTAGAACAACTATTCTAATCATCAAAAACAACCTAAGTAACAAAGCAAGATTTAATCTAAACAACAGAATTTATTTCATGAATGCAAGAAAAAAACATATAAATACACAAAGGAGGTGTCGCACACTTGGGTTGGGTCCAACTCCAAGAGCTACAGTCCCCTTAGAAAGATCAGTGCTAGTTCAAGGCTGGATTCATCTTCATTGATCAAAAAATAATACTTACATCACAAAACTGTCTACAGAAAGAGCTCGAAAATGAGTTGAATACAGCGCTGCAATAAAGTGTGAAAATAGACTGTCAAATGGCTAACCTACTGAGGCTTGAAGCCTTCTTATTTATACAAGTGAGGATTCCCAAGAGTCCTCCTAAACTTTAGGAACTCGGCTGCCTAAAACTGCAAATAACAACAAGTTCACTAGACCTGCTCGGCTGCCGCTTGTAATCATCGATGTGGTGACCTTTGAACTCCGAGCTGCTGGTGGAGAACTCGATGAAGGGGTCATCAATGTAGGAGACACCCCTCCTATAAGTCCTCAGCCCTGTTTCTTCAAGTTTGGCTGTCAATCTGCTCATAAATGCCTGGTCTTGGTCCAAAAATGTCCAAAAATCCACAATAAACACTCATTAGACTTTGTGGTAAAGTGACTATCCCCATTCACTCAATTAGCATAAATATATTCAAAAAAATGCACGAAACTATGGAGAATGGTGGATTAAACGGAAATAATAGGCAAAATGAGCCCATATAGTTACCCATTTCTGGGGCTCATCAGACATCACAGGGAGAGTAGTGTTATTGTCCATGGTTGTCAATCTCATACATAAATCTCCATCATCCATTATGATCTTGGGTTTTCACCCTCAATTGAAATACATGGTTATATGGTTCAATGCCCCAACCCTTAGGGCTACACCTTAGAATTTTATGTCGTGTCATCATGGTTCTTCTCGTCACCCACAAGGTGTGTACTAGGCACATTATTGGCCTTTCTCTTTGGAATTTATTGTAAGTCACATGCATGCCATGTGACTGAGGGCTATCCCTACACCTTGGTCACCAATTCATGGAGCAACAATGTATAGAATATACACTAAATTTTCACAATGGTCTCACGTAATACTCGACTGCACGATTATACATAAATGTATATCATTGAACTACTCATTAAGATCAGTGCCCTATATATATAGTGTTGCATCCAAGCCGTGGGCATGCAACCTGAGTGCTATTCTTGGCACTATGTATAATTAATTACATAGATCTGTGGAACTTTTTATAGACTAATTTATCGAAGTTAGGTTCTCCATCACACAAGTGCTCTGTTGATTAAATTATAGCTAATCATGGCCTCTAGCTTATTTGGGAGTATGCATGGTTATATAGAGTTGCATAGTCCTCATTAAGAAGCTAGACATAACCTCATGATATGATTAGCAACTTCTACCGAATTCATACATGTATATTTTCATTCATATATAACTATATCTTACAGGTATCTAAGCATTCAACGACGATGAGAAATTCTTGTAGCCAGACACAACTGCTTAGTCAATATGAATGGTATTTCCTATACCATACATTATAAGAATTCTTCCAAAAATCACTTTAGGTGCACTCAACATTTGCACCATATTTATAGTCATATTTATGCCTTCTCATTGCACAAGGAGTACAATAGCGCAGAAAATCACATTCATAATCATTTACCATGCCTTTATAATGATTTTGAGAATAAGAGAGGTATTACAGATCCATCTACATAGGATAAACAATGCTTCATACATTCATATGGCATGAAATTAGCTCAGCATTTAAGGAATTTAACACAAGTTGTTATACCCTCCCTCAGTGTTTACTCACACCAACAACAAAAGGGTATTTATCATATTCGTACAACACTAGTAGAACCACAGTCACAAGGATCCATTTATCTGCATTCCTATGTTAAGAGTCATCAAAGCTTCATTCTTTTAATCACAATATATCCATGCACCATTCATGCAATCAATACAAGATTATCTTAATAGTCTAATCATAAATCTCATGGCAAATGATACATAGTAAGAAACTTAACTTGAATTGCAGTTGAAGTTGGGAAACTGAGTTTAGGAGAACAACACTCGCATCTATCACCCTCGAGCTAGATTCCAAAGACTGAGGGGAATTTTTCTCAAGGGATTAAACTCCAACTGCTAGTTGAAACATGGATCCAAGAGGTTCTTCCACCTCTACCCACCTAATATTTAAGTAGTCAATAATAGCATAGGGAATCGAGAGGCTTGTTTTCTCCACTATGTTGCTATTCAACAACCAGCATCAACTAGGGAATCCAGAGATACAAATCTCAACCCTTCAAGCTACAAAACAATGGTTCTACCGATACTGGGGACTCCAAAACCCACTGTAAAAGAAACAACAACAAGAAAGGCCTTAAGAAATTCTCCTTTCAAGAATCCAAGGAAAAATTCTCCACCCAATTAGTCAAGGAAATCCTGAGAAAAACCATCTCCACTCTCTAGCTATCAGGGAATCTAGAGATCATTGTTCCTTGACTAAGAGAAATTTATTCTTGCCTTCTTGAAAATCAAAAAATTTGTTTTCTCTACTACCTTTTTGTTGCGTCCTTCCTTTGAAATCCATTCTCTTGATCTCTCCTTCCCAAGTTATGTTTCTTCCCTTTTTCCAGCCAACACCCCGCTCCAGAACAACATTCTCTCCGTCGTACTAAGTTGTTCGAATTGATTTTTTCCCTTTGTCCCCTACACAGTCCTTCAAAGATTTATCATTGACTACCCAAATCTTGCCAGCCTATCGAATGGTGCCACCTACTTGTATGTCCCCTAATATTTTTGCATTGGTTAATTTATTACAGTGGTTGGCGAGCACACCTTACAAGCTGGCATATTTCCCATTTTTCCTTTTTAAATTATTTTCCCTATTTCCTTCTCCAATGTTGCAAAGAAACACATTTTTTTCCTTTGCGTCGAGCTGATACAAAAATAAAAATTGTCCCTTTTTTGCACCAATGCCAACTGCCATGAACTAGTTTAGATTTCAAGAAAACATTAAACTATCCCAAGGAAGTAACACCCTCAACTCTAGAATCCATGTCCCTTTGACTTAACCCCCATTTTTTTATCAAATATTTACATTGTATATATTGGTGGAAAATAATTGGGGTTGTCACACCTAACCACTAACCTCTATAAAATCAACCCCATTTAAAAGTCATACACTACCCCTTAACCCTCTAATACTTAACCCATCAACCCCTCTTATGCTAACCAGCTAATCTACTTAGTGATGCATGCACCCAACCCTCTAAAGCACCTACAAAATATTATCACCTTAAGTACTTAAATGATACATGATTAAGCTAACCCAAGAAGTTGTTACACATAAATAACTAACCAAAATTGTAATATTTTGATTTTGTGTGGTGGACATTATTATTTTATCTTAAAATATTCCCCATTTTCTTTTCATGTGGAATGACATGATTTTATTTTTCAATGTGTATTCTCTTTTTTATGTGTTCACTTAATAGTATCAACTTATGCACTCATGTACATAAGTGAGACACCTAACATAAGTGATGCACTCACATACGTAATCAATGTAGATTGGCCCCAAGAATTTTTCTTATTAATTCTAAACTCAAAATGGAAACCATGTACCAATTGTAGGTGAAAGAATATATATATATATATATATATATATATAATTTTTTTGTGGTGGTTTGAAGCTTGAACCTAACCCATAAGTGCTAAAGGAAAAATTTACATCCTAAGAATCTATATTTTGACATTTTCCTATGGCTTGGGTTATGAGAACCATCCCTAGTCTACTAAACCCTAAAATTATTGCCAAATAAGTTTTACATGCTAAATATGCCCTATGTAGGAGATATGCGGTGCTTAAGGCCATATGCATTTCCTATGAGCCCCAACCATGGTGTTTCATATCTCTAAATGACCACCATATCTAATTTATAAGCCAAATATTTCATATCTCTAAATGACCACCATATCTAATTTATAAGCCAAATATTCCTTATGTAGGGACGTGTGACAACATATCATGTTGTGCATGCCTCATGAGCCCCAAAGGAGAATGTCATAACCTAGGATGTGGCTTTCATCCTAATACCATCCATGGTGTTCTAAACCTCAAGGTTGACACCATATCTTTCCCATAAGCCAAATATTTTGTATGTGTGCCTATTTTGATTTCTTTTGGCTTGATGAATAGCGACTGATCCCAAAAATTAAATGATATTGTAGCATAAGACCTTATATTTTGGTATTTGACTATGTCTTAGGTCATTAGAACTATCCCCAGTGCAACAAACTTTGAAATCACCACTACATTGAAGTCATAGGCTAAATGTTCCCTATTCAAGACATGTATGAGTAACAAAGGGCTCACACATGACCCATGAGAACTAATAGATATATTATATCCTCAAATCATTGATTTTGACATTAAACCATTACATATGTCCTAAGAACCATCCTTGGAGCACCAATCCTCAAAGTGTTGATCATATGTCATTTGTAGGTTAAGTATATACAATTTAGGGCTTGTGTTATTGTGTGGACCAATATACATGACCCATGAGACTTATAGGAAGTTGGTATAGCCTTATATCTTTTATTTTTACTCTAACCATATTCCATGACCCAATAATTATGCATGTTGTTACAAATCTCAAAATTGGCCCCACATCCCATGAATATGCTAAATGTTTATTTATATTTGTTCGGGTGCCATGAATGGCCCATGAGCCCATAAGGATGATGTCATTAAGTTCTGATAAATCATGGCATGGATAATGAGAACCATTCTAAACTATGAAAGTTTCCACTACATCTTATTCACATGCCAAATATTCCTTATGCAAGCCTTGTGTGGTAGCTCAAGGATCACACAAGGAATTTAAGACTCCTTGCAATGATGAGTGATCTTGAAAGCCATGGTGTAGGATTTATATTTTAATACCAAATCATGTATTGGTAGTGCAAATCATAAATGATGTGTTGTTGTCGCTGTGACAAACACCCTCCAAAATGTTTCCTGCACTTGGATTTTGGAGCCTCCTTGTGATGTTGTGATCTACCATTTCAAGTTGTCAACTATCACTTCATGGTCGGCTGGTGTTTTTCTAAGTGATCAAGTCTTCTTTTGAGAGTCTAAGTGTCAAAGCCACTTGCTTACACACGCTTAGCCTTTTGATGCATTCTCAAGCGCACCCTTTTTGAATGAGCATTGTTACTTGCTTTTATGATTGTTGCTATATTGTGAACTACATTGCAGTTTAATCAATAATTATTTCATTCTCTTGTGTCTCTCTTTTAGGATAGTACTATTAATTTTCTTCTAGAGGCTCCATATACCTATCAAATGGAAAATATTCCTTTTATAGTTCCTATGTGGTTGCTCAAGGCCATATAAATGGCCCATGAGGAACAAAAATGAATGTTGTGGACCATGAAAATATATTTTGACAAACTAAATCATATCTCATTCACTAAAAGGAATCTCTAATGTGCTATATATTAGAATGGCACCATCTACTACTTCTCAAAAAAATATTTCATGGGATGTCCTATGTGATTGTTCAAGGCCTCACATATGGCCCATGAACTCTATGAGGAAATTCTATGTAATATAATATTAAATTTCAATGTCAAAACATGTTTGGGATCTCAAGAAGTGTACTTAATGTTTCAAACCTTGAAATGACCACAACATACCACTCATATATCAAATATTTCATTTATGGGGAATGCATGGATGCTCCTTCCTTAATGCTATAAACATAAAATGGATATTATATTCTAATATATTCTAAATATTCTTTATCAAGGGAAAGTGTGGTGGTTTTGGGCTCTACACATGGCCCACGAGTCCCAAAGGAAGATGTTGCAACATAAGACCAAAAAAATGGTGTTACATCATGTCATGGGCCTTGAAAACCACTCGTAATGAACCCCTCATCAAAATGGTGATGATAACTCACATGTAGTACAAATATTTATATGTATGCCTTCTATGGTAGTGCAAGTTACCAAGCATGTACCATGAACCCCATACATAATCAATGTGGTTTTATATCCTGAATTTAGACCTTGGGTCACAAGCCTTTAAATAGATATCATATCTCACCTATAGGCCAAATGTTAACTATATAGGACCTATGTGATGGCTAAGGGTCCTGTGCATGGCCCATAATCCATAAAAGCAAAAATTTATAGCCTAAGCCTATTTATTTTAACCTTAATGCACAACTTAGTCTATGATAAGCAATTATGTTTCAACAAATCTCTAATTGGGCACTATATCTTACTCACACGCCAAAGATTATTTTTATTGGTCACATGTGGTAATATAGGACATCACACATGGTTTGTGACCCCTATAGACAAATGTTTTATCCCAACAACCTAGATTTTGGTATAAAACCATTGTATGATAATTAAGACCCATACTTAGAGTGCTAAAAAAACTAATCCATATCTAACTTAAATGAGTGATTCCTTATTTAGGCCATGTGTGGTTGTCTAAAGCATCTTGTATCACTTGTGAGTCCCTAGGAAATTAGAGTGCAATTAAACCTTATGTTTGAACTTAACACTATGACCTAAGTAATGAGGATCATCCTTAATGTTACAAAAAATGAAATGGCCAGTGTATCTTGCTTCTATAGGCCAAATGTTAGCTACGTAGGGGAAACATGATGAATTGGGGCCTTGTGAATGACCCACAAGCCTAGAAAAAAAGTTATGGACTAATACTTTGGATATTTACCATAAAACATGGTCCAGGCCATGTCAACCATCCTTGTTGCATCTAACTAGAAACGAAAACCATATCTCTTTAGCATGACAAAGATTCCATTTATATGGTTTGTATAGTGGATTCTTGATGGCCCACTAATAGATTATGAAAGTTAGAGATCAAATTTAAAGTTTATGATGATGTTATGCCCTCTAAAATTTCTCTTACTTAATGCACATTTCCATTAAATGTGTAAGGCTTTGAGTTTTATCAATAAACCCTTCCACCTTTAAAACAATCATTTTTTCCTTGTATTTGTCCATTTAGCCTTGACAATATAATCTGATGTTACAATTTTTCCCTCCCTCTTTAAATTCCTCACTAACATTCTAATTACTCACTAACATTCTAATATATGAGGATTGATACCCAAACTATGACAACAACCCTAAAAGGGTCTTGTGTGAAATTCACTCTTAACATTTTTTTGTGATTTGTTGGAATTGTAAGTGGTATATTAAACACAAATAAATTATGCCCTTAACCCTTAACATTTAAAATAATGCATAAATAAAATACTAAATAATAAATGTCATCCCTAAGACTCACACACATGAATGATGAACAAAAACAAGACATTTAACCTACACAAATATATGGCATAAATAAGTGCCCCACCTTATGTCCCACACACATAATAAACTCACCTAGACAAGTAGACAGGCAAGCAACACAAATAAATAATTCTCATAATGCACATACATAAGGGACATAGCTAAATAGATTTTGGTATAAAACCATTGTATTAGAATTAAGACCCATACTTAGAGTTCTAAACAAACTAAGCCATATCTAACTTAAAGGATAGTGATTCCCTATTTAGGCCATGTGTGGTGGTCTAAAGCATATTGTATCACTTGTGAGTCCCTACGAAATTGGAGTGGCATTAGACCCTAAGTTTCAACTTGACACTATGACCTAAGTATTGAGGATCATCCTTAGGGTTGCAAAAATTGAAATAACCATTGGTTCTTGCTTCTATAGGCCAAATGTTAGTGATGTAGGGGAAACATGATGAATTGGGGCCTTGTGAATGGCCCACAGGCCTAGACAAAAAATTTATGGACTAATACTTTGGACGTTTACCATAAAACATGGTCTAGGTCATGTCAACCACCATTGTTGCACCTAACTTGAAACAAAAACCATATCTCTTTAGCATGACAAAGATTCCATTTATATGGATTGTATAGTGTATTCTTGATGCCCCACTAATCAATTATGAGATTTAGAGATAAAATTTATGATTTATGATGATGTTATGCCCTCTAAAATTCCACTTACTTAATGTACATTTCTTTTAAATGTGAAAGGTTTTGAGTTTTATCAATAAACCCTTCCACCTTGAAAATAGTAATTTTTCCTTGTATTTGTCCCTTTGGCCTCAACAAGATAATCACATGTTATGAAACCAACTCACAAAAAGATAGAAAAGATAGATCAATGCCTTAGAATTCAGCCTCTTTGAGGGGGCAACCTTGTTTACATTACAGAAATGAACAATTCTTGGATGATACAAATGACTAAACCTCCCTTCTATATATAGGAGTCTAAGGGGTCATAGTATAATCAAGCCGACATAATTAGTAATAACATAAGGGCAGAACAATAACAATAGTGGGTTTCTATGGGGCACACTAATAACAATATGGGGACAATAGGGGCACAATAATAACAATAAGGGCTACAATGACAATAGTGATGGGGGAATCACTAGTATTATAGGGACCTAACATGCCCCTCTCCTTCCGAAAAGCGTCTTCCTCAACGCTTGAGTAGTTTTAGATGCTTCTGTATAAAATTCTCATCCTCCCATGTGGAATCTTGAGCGAATAAGTTCTTCCACTTGATGAGATACTCTGAAATTGATCAATTTCGTAGCTGTCGAGTTCTTGTTTCTGTGACTGCTTTCGATTCCAATATGATTTTTCCTTCCTCGTGAAATTCTGGCAATATTGTTTGAACTGGGAGCTTGTCTCTATAATCTTCTTTAAACATGAAACATGAAAACTGGGTGCACTCGAAAGCTGGAGGAAGCTCCAATTTGTATGTCATAGTACCAACGTTTTGCAACACCTTGTACAGACCATAATACTTTGGTGATAATTTATTATCCTTCTTAGCTTGCTTGAGGGACATTTGTTTATATGGTTGTAGCCATAGGAATACCCATCCTACATCAAAACTTCTTTCTTGTTGATCTACGTTGTTTTCTTTCTATTCTGCAATGTGAGATTATCCTTTAAGAGTTGGAGAACTTGTTGTTGATGCTCGATATGATGTTCCACTGCTTGAACCTTAGAATTTTCTCTTAAATATGATGTGATGGATGGTGGATGATATCCATAAAGTGCCATAAATGGCGTCATTTTTGCTGCGGTATGGAAGGAAGTGTTATACCACCATTCAGCCAGAGGAAACCATTTGACCCATTGTTTCTATTTATCTGATACAAAGAAAGGAAGATATCCTTTCAAACATTTGTTTACTATCTCATTTTTCCCATCAAATTGAGGAAGATAAGATGAGCTATGAGCTAACTGAGTACCGAGACAAGAAAATAATTTTGTCCAAAAATTTCCAGTGAAAATGGGATCTCTATCGCTTACAATAATCTTTGGGTTTCCATGTAGCTTTTGAATTGTTTCCATAAATGCAGTAGAAATTGTACTGGCTTTAAATGGATGCAATAATTCACAAAAGTGTGCATACTTGGTAAGTCTGTCAACTACCACCATGATGCAACTCTTTCCTTCAGACTTGGGTAAACCTGCGATAAAATCCATTGAAACCTCCTCCCAACGTTGTCTTAGGATGGAAAAGGTTGTAATAGACCTGGGGTCTTAATTGTTTCAACTTTATTTTGTTAGCAAACCAAACATTCCGCCACAAACTTTTGAATATCTAATTTAAGTCCATCCCAAAAAAATTCCTTCTTAACCTCGTGGTAAGTTCTTAAAAATCTTGACTGCCCTCCTAAGGGAGAAGTGTGCAATTCCATAAGAATCTTTTGTTTGAGTTGGGAATTCTTACATAGGTATAAGCGATCTTTGTACCATAATGAATCATTTTTCCAGCTAAATGTATCAGATGTACTGGGATCTTGTTGTAACTTTTGAATGAATGCCCACACTTCTTCGTCATTCTTCCATTCATCCCTTGCTTCGTTTTTCCAATCTAGTTGGATAATAGAAATGGCGCACAACAATTCATCCACATCCTCATCCTTTCCTGAGAGTGCATCTGCCACAACATTTTGCTTCCCTTTTTTGTAGGTGATTTCAAAGTCATAACCCAACATCTTTGTGACCCATTTTTGTTGCTCTTCAAAGGATAATCTTTGTTCTAAAAAGTATTTAATACTATCATGATCCGTTTTTACCTTGAAGTGTCTTCCCATTAGGTTGGGTCGTTATTTCTTAAGTGCATGTAGTATTGCCAACATTTCCTTCTCACAAATAGCTTTATGTAAATAAGTTCCTTTGATTGGACGACTTTCGAAAGTAATGGGTCTTTCATCTTGCATTAAAACAACACCAATTGCATTTCCTGAAGCATCACATTCCACAATAAAGGTTTTTGTGAAGTCTGGCATAGCTAAGACCGGTGCTTGGCACATTGCCTCTTTAAGATGTTCGAAGGCCTTTGTTGCTTCTGAAGTCCATGAAAATGCATCTTTCCTCAATAATGTTGTTAGAGGTGCTGCTATTCTCTTATAATTCTTAACAAACTTGCGATAACACCCTGTCAACCCAAGAAATCCTCACAGATGCTTTATGGATGTGCAGATTTTCCATTCCTTAATGGATTTAATTTTGCTAGGGTCTACCTTAACACCTGCTTGAGATACAATATGACCAAGATATTCCGCCTCTTGTACTCCAAAGAAACATCTAGAGCTTTTTGCATATAATTGTTTCTCCTCCAATAGTTTGAGCACCCTATCAACATGTTGAACATGATCCTTCCAAGATTTGTTGTAGATTAGTATATCATCAAAAAATACTAACACAAATTTTCTAAGGAAGGGTTTGAAAATGGAATTCATCAAACCTTGAAATGTAGAAGGTGCATTGATAAGGCCAAAAGGCATGACCAAATATTCATAATGACCCTCATGAGTTCTAAATTTTGCTTTCGGAATGTCTTCTGTCTTCTTACTGATTTGATGATATCCTGAACGAAGTTCCAACTTGGTGAAGTAAATTGATCTATGCAATTCATCCAATAATTCATCAATGGCAAGAATGGGAAATTTATCTTTAATAGTGAGCTTATTGAGCTCCCTATAATCCAAACACATGCGTCATGATCCATCCTTCTTGTGCACCAATACTACTGGAGCAGAGAAAGAACTTTGACTAGGTTGAATTATACTAGCCTCTAGCATTTTTGCAACCATACGTTCAATTTCACTCTTTTGGGCATAGGGATATCTGTATGGCTTGATGTTTGGAGGAACACTTCTTGGAATCAAATGAATATCATGATCATGATCATGAATACGTGGGAGGATTTTGGGAGTCTCAAATACCTTGGAATGATTGTCCAAGACTTTTTGGAGATCTGGAGAAATAGATGATTTCGATGTGGGAACCTCTAGCGAACATAATTGTGCAATTACGCCTCATTGTTCCTTCTTTAGAAGCTTTGTCATACTGTTAGAGCTGATTATCTTTCTTGGTTTCCCTGCAATACCTCGTAATTCAACTTCCTTTCCTTCCGCACAAAATTTCATGAAAAGTTCTTGAAAATGAAAAGCTATTGTACCCAAGGATTGTAGCCATTGTACTCCTAGTACAACATCAACACCACCCATTGGAATGGAAAGAATTGGGCTATTAAATACATATTCTCCCATGGAAAGCTTGATATTATGGCACTTTCCAGAGCAATTTATGGTTCCTCCACTTGCAACCATCGCTTAACACTCTGGTGCTGGATATAGGAAGCAATTCAATTCCTTGGCTATCTTACAATGAATAAAATTATGGTTACTTCCCGAATCAATCAACATTATTACATTTTTCTTCTTGATATTTCCTTCTATCTTGATAGTTTGAGGAGTGCTAATTCCAACCAATGCATTACAAGATATGGTCGGATTCATTTATTCTTTATCTAGGGTTTGTTCCTGGAGCATATCCTCTTCTTTTGACATTTCTTGTTGCTTTTATTCCTCCTCTTCACAATCTATGTAGAATAATTTCTTCTCAGCAGACTTATGACCTTTAGTGTATTTGCTATCACAACTGTAACAAAGCCTTTTTGCTCTTTTTTCTTCCAATTGTTGTGGTGTCGACCTTGTAGGTTGTGGAAGGCTAGAGGCAACAACACTTCCATCTTTATAGTTGTGAGTGGTAGGCTTCCTGGTTTCCATAATTTTTCTTTCCATTTTTCTTGCTAACATGAATGCCCTCTTCAATGAATCAGGTTCCCAAAGGCAAACCTCATGTTGGATATTATCCTTTAAAGTCCCTATGAACACATCAATCCTATGCTCCTCTGGAATATCTTTTACCCTTATGTTCAATTTTTGTAAGTCCTCAATGTGCTCCATCATTGAACCTTTTTGTTTGAGATTTATCAATTTGCTAAAAAAGGTGTTTCTTTTCTTATCCTCATAATGTGCTATCATTTCTTCCATAAAAATTGCCCAAGTGACAATTTGATTATGAGAGAAAATCCATTGATACCATACAAACTGATTTGGTTCAAAATATAAAATTGCAATACGTAACTTTTGTGTGTTTTGCACATTATGGAGATTGAAAAATTGCTCCATCTGTAGTATCCATGTTCCAGGATCCTTGCCATCAAAATTCCTCATATCAATTTTTGGAACATGGTGGGTCTTCAATCCAACATTAGAGTCAATGAAATCATGATTAAAATTTCTTTTGTTCTCAACATGAGTTTCCTTTACTACCCTTTCACCATTAGTAACCATTTCTTGTAGAAACTTATTCAAATTTATCTTCAATTCTTCCATCTTAGCATCCATGCCATTCATCTTAGCATCCATGCCATCCATCTTAGCTTCCATGCCATCCATCTTAACTTGCACACCATTGATATTAGCTTCCACGCCATTCATCTTGGCTTCAGTTACCTTTTGTGAGAGCGAAATTTATTGTACTTGGTCTTGTAATTTTGATATATCATGTTGCATTTCTTCCTCTCTTCACAAGTCATTCTAGAGCTTTTAGGTTGCTTACTAGGTGTTTCCATTTTCTTTCTTTGGGGCATCAAATAATGCTAATAATTCTTCACTATTACCTTTGAATTCCTCCAAACTAATTTTTCAAACCAATCTTATGCAAAAAAAAAAAAAAAAAACTACACACCTTTTTTTTTCACTTTGTAAGAGCTTGATATTTAATCTGTTGTATCTCTGTAATTAGGGATCTTGAATATCTGAAATTGCGTCCTAAAGTAGCCCTTTGAGTCCTCTTTCTAACCCCACAAATCTGATCAAGATTGGATTCTCCAAAGAAGAGTTATGCCAAATCTCCCACGGTGACCTGATTGTAGACTAGTTCAGTAGAGCGAACTTGTACGAAGTGCCACATGTCACTTTTTCAACCTTAGTACCTGAAACTGGTATACAGAAAACTACAGCTCGTCCTCTTTTTGAAATATCTTACGAAATTTCAATCTGATGCTCAGAACAAAAGTTATGACGATTTTCCCCAAGTCACCTGTTTGGAATGTAGTTCGGGAGTCCGCAAAAACCCTAACTTCCTCAGATCATATCTCCAGAAATATGGTGAGACAAGCTCTGAAATTCAAACCCAAAGTTCAGAACAATTTCAACTCAAATGTGTTTGTTTGTTAGCTTCTGAAACGTCGCATAAAAAAAGTTAAAGTGAAAATGCCACGATGACCTGTTTGGAGCAGCGAAACCCTAGAATCCAAAGCTTTGATACCAAATGTTATGAAACCAGGTCACAAAAAAATAGAAAAGATAGATCAATGCCTTAGAATTCAGCTTCTTTGAGGGGAAACCTCCTTTACATTACAAAAATGAACAATTCTTGCATGATACAAATGATTAAGCCTCCCTTCTATATATAGGAGTCTAAGGGGTCACAATATAATCAAGCCGACATAACAGTAATAACATAAGGGCACAACAATAACAATAGTGAGTTTCTATGGGGCACACTAATAACAATATGCGGACAATAGGGGCACAATAATAACAATAAGGGCTACAATGACAATAGTAACGGGGGAATCACTAGTATTATAGGGACCTAACATCGCATGTCACAATTTTTTCCTCCCTCTTCGAATTCCTCACTAACATTCTAATATATGAGGATTGATGCCCAAAATATGACAACAACCTTAAAAAAGTCTTTTCATGAAATTCACCCTTAACACCTTTTTGTGATTTGTTGGAATTATAAGTGGTATATTAAACACACATAAATTAGGCCCTTAACCCTTGCCATTTAAAATAATACATAAATATAATATTAAATACACACATAAATGACATCCCTAAAACTGACACACATGAATGATAAGCATAAACAACACATTTAACTTACAAAGATATATGACATACATAAGTGCCCCACCTTATGTCCCATACACATAATAAATACACCTAGACAAATAGGCATGCAAGCAACACAAATAAATAATGCACATAGCTAAATAAATTTGTAGATTTCAAAACACCACCCTCAAATTAAATTTAGGAACATTCTTATGAAAATTATTGCTAAAGTCACAAAAAATAAATTTTTGATAGTGGTTTGTAAAATCTCATTTCCTGAACTTTATTTATCATGATTTTTAAAAATAATTTTTGAAAATTCTCTCAAAAAATTTTAAAAATATTTTAGACTATTTTATCAAAAATCATTATTAACCTAAACCATTGCCAAAACAATTATTGTAGTGTAATTACTTCTTACACTAGACTAAGACGATGATAATACAATAAACATAATTTCATCTCATCTTAAGTTATTGTTAGATCAACTACTATAATTTTGACATCATTGTCAATGTTAATATCATGTTCACCTCCAACTGACTTTTAGTAAAATAATAAAATACACTATTATTTTCCATACCCATAACATCAATCCAATGATATTCAAATACCAATCTTTGAAAATATTATTGGCTTAACTAGTTCTAACCATGACTTACGGTACTTTTCATGTTACTATACCTCCCATCATCTATATACCAAATTTCAATGCTTATATTGGTTACTTAAATCGATATGAAATCAGTATAACATGTAATCATTAGCATACAGTAACAAATATACCTTCTGAGTAATCAAGGAGCTAGTTCCATTGTTGGATGCCATGATGTCGAGTGTTGATCTATCATGGAACAAGGCTACTACCCACCTAACCTCTATTGGGCATTGTGTCAACGCCTTCACTGCGGGGTTTCCAAAAATGGAGCAGGTACTCTTGGGATAAATTAGCTTACCTTCTACCCATAGAAATAAGGAACATTATCTACAAAATTCAACTTGGCATATTATAAATTTACGTGTATAAAGTTGTTATTAATAAATTGTATGTTCCGTTCTCTCTTAGATACTAGGTAATTCATGTTTCTAAAATATAGTGAATTATCCCATGCAAAGAAAATGGTCATTTATGTACTTATGGAATATATATATACATTACCAAAATTGTTTTTTTAAGAATATAGTAAATTATTAGGGTTAAAGGAATACCTATAGTAATTATAGGTAAAGGAATATAATTTTATATTTATTTAGAAATGTATATTTATTTATGTTAATATTTTGAAATTTTTAGCATATTTTAATGGGTGTTTCTCTCAAAACTCAGTTAAGTTTTTATGATAAGTATTTAGTGTTATGATTTTTTAGTTAAGAGAGAATTTGAAAATTTGATGTTGAATGCCCCTAAATGTTACCTATAAATATAACCATTAACTTCAATCTATTGTAAATTAAACATAACATGCAATTCCTACATCCTTGAGTTACTATAAATCCTATTCTATTACATTAATTAGAAATAATTTGGATATACAGAAACATATCGCAATCAACGAAAACATAGCTTATAGTGGAAAAAACCTTAACATGCCAAGAAAAACCCACTCTAGATGATCATAAGAACTTATCTCAGTCTATTTTGTTATATTTTGAATGATAAAGTATCATGCGCAAACCCTAACCCTTTTTGTGACATGAAACAATTAGTACTTTACTTATCATACAATATCAAACCAAACATACTTCTACTACTCCATATATATATATATATATATATATATATATATATATATACAAGGAAGAAATATCTTTATATCCCATATATGAGTAATATAGATATTTTAGTCATTTAAGGGACTATTGAACAAGAAGGCTCAAAGCTATTACAAGTATATACTCACTATGAGCTCAACATGCCACACTTACTATGAGCTACATGCCACATGTGGGAATCGAACTTGAGTGGGAAGAATAACAACATTTCTCCCAATCACCCAAGCTACATCTAATTCTCTCACATACACACACATTCTATTAGATTTCTTATTGTATAGAAGGGGTTACATTTGGCTTTCGTTGGGGCTTTCTACCACCAACATGGTTCAAGAAGATGATTGAAGCATGTGGGAATTTCAATCATTGAAATAAATTTTGTAGCATAACATTAGCATGCTTGATATTATTCTAATGGAGGATGGAGGTCTTCATTTATAGATTTTTTGGGAACCAAAACTTATTTAGAGTGAAAAACACTTCAATATGTGCAAGACCTATAGGAATGGTAGACCACCTTTCAATTAAATGAAGTTGGCTTGATTTGCAAGGGTGTCGAATTGACCAAAAAAAATTCTGAGAGATAATTTTATTGAAGTTATAAAGTTTGCCACAACCAAGTTGCAATAGTGATTATGTACTTCCAAAGGATTCAAGGTGCCACTGTTTGCTTCATAAAGGGATGAGTCAAGAAATCTTTAAATTGTCAAATTAAAAGTCAATTTGATTTTAATGTATAATTGACATATTTTATTATGTGTTTTAGTTCAAAAGATGTATTTAGAAGTATTTTGTGATATTTTTACTAAAAATCACCAAAATAGTACAATCAGATAACAATATTTGGTAAATAATTGAAATACCACACAGAAAGAATCATTACCTACTTATCATGCAAATGTCATGTAAATATAGTTTTTGTTTATAATAAATATTTAAAAAAATGATGAAAAATTTCATGTTAACTCAACCTATATAAATAAGAAAATTATAGATAAGGCTATACATATACATTAAAAAATATAAACAAATCATAACAAAATTATACAAAATTCAAAATTTAACTGAAAAACTTAAACATATTTTTGTCCCATAAAAATGTCTTTCATAACCATAGCCAAGATAAAAGATGCTAATATTTAAACATTACCTAAATTTGAATCCCAAAATCTTTTTACATAAAAATGGTTTAGATTATTAATATTTAAACCTTATCCCAGATAGAGTATAGAAAAATCACTTGGAATTATAAAATTAAATTTTTAATTTCTAAAATTCAAATGGTTAATTTTTCTATGAAAATGCATTCTTCTCATTATGTTCAAAAGTTTGATTCTACAAATCAGTAACGAATTGGATTTTGGAAATTATGAACATAATTTGCTTTAGCCGACTTTATCCTCTACCATTTTGTGTAGTATCCCTCTCTCAGGTTTTACCGTTGAATATCGAGGCTAGCGGCTTCCCTTAGCTTTACTCATCCATCTTGTATAGGGCTTGGCAAGTTGGTATCTTTATGGATTGACACCAAGAATTTTTTTAGACATAAAACACTTTTACAATTGTTTGGAAGGACGTGAAGTGGGCTCTAATTTTCTCCCTCAGTGGTATGAAAAACACTTATTTTATTGTTTCTCAAAAGAAAACAACGAGCTCATGAAGTCGGCTCCACTGTTCTCTCTCGTGGTATGTAGGAATGACGTACACCGGGCCACTGTTGTGGGTTTTATTTCGTGATTTCTCCGTGGTTGGTTCGGTATTTGCTGGCCAACGATCCTCTCTTCGATTTTTGGCTTTTGTCATTTCTCTACATCCGACAATTAAAAGAAGAACAGATGGCAGTTCATTCAGTATAAGTAGTTGAATGCATCCATTCGAGACTGGTATTTTCTATTCTCTATGATCTGCATCTTTTAGGTTGCAAGAACTTGTAATTTACTTTTTTGCCTAGGGTTTTAGATTTCAGATGGTTTCCTTAAACCTTCAGTTGAAATTTATGCACTCTGCCTGGACTCAGTGTAAATTAGAACCCGTTTTATATTTACCTAACTCCTGATTGTTTTTTCAGAGTGGTCCTTCATTCTTGATAGGTCTTTTGTTGAATATATACACTTTACCATCTTTGTCGAATGTACCAAATGCAAAGAAAAGAGGGACCAGAGTTAGCCATTTTACCTATGGAATTGTGCGTATTTCCCAATCATGGGTGATAACCTGTCCATCGCATGGGTAACATGTAATATTATGCTCGGTGTCTCAGCGTCAACTAGCATAAAACTTCCAAAAGAAAAGCTAATTCCTCTGGAAATCTATATTTGGCTCAACAAAATATTAAAAAGAGCATGGTAAGATAATATCTCACTGTGATTTAACATGGCTTTAATCATGTTGTATATTTATTTTTCCAGGTAAGTGATTTAATGTAAATCGAAATGCATCATATTTGGAAGGATTTCCACAATGGATGAATTTGTATTTATTATTGAATTATTATGAATTTTAAATTTATTATTAAATTAAATTAGATATTTTTGAATAATGTTAGAAAAATTTTAGGGGTAGAGGAGAGAAGTCTGCCTCATAAATTATTTGCGACAAGGTAAGTCTTTAGTTGCGGCAAGGAAATCACAACTACTCAAAGGCTTAATTAAAACACATAACTCACTCCAGAAAAATAGAGTAAAAGCAAAATGGTTAAGGTAAATCTACTTGTGAAAGTTTAAGACCACATCACAACATAACATACTTTTGATTATACTTCAAAACACACAAAAATCCATTCTCATGATAAATTGGAGGTTGTTGCTCCAAGTAAAACAAGAAAGATCTTAATGTCATTTATGCTTCTCCAGGGTTGCAGAGTAACACATAGTAAAACATAGTAACTGTTGTTTTCACGCATCGACCAAATTTTGCTCCACGATTTTCTCTTTACCTCTCAGACTTTCACCCTCTCTCTCACTCAACCTTGCAAATGGATTTTACATTCATATTTATACAAAACATACATTTGACTCATTAATTCATGACAAAGAAAACATTAATACACTACATGGGATATTTTACATAATAAATGGTTTTATGAACTTGCAGGTGTTGTGGAGTGTGGGTAACAGTCTCAGAGTGAATGATTGCCCATACGTATTTATCAAAACTCATTAAGTGCCTTAAACTCTATGTTGTGTTGCGTAATGGTCAGTGATGTACTTCTGCTCAGACTTTAGTCCTTCCGCCTGCAAACAAAATCACAAGCTGCAAAAGTTGACTGGGCAAGCATGGTGTTTGTTAGTGTGTTTAATGTTGTGGTTGGGATTAATATTTCCAACACTCCCGTTAATCACAAGTGCCACCGTTGACAATTCCCAAACAGTTTCTGAGAAAAAATAAGAATTTCATGTGCCAATGACTTCGTGAAAATATCAACAAATTGTTCTTGTGATATGCAGTGTTGCAACACAATTTCACCATTGTTAATCAACTCTCTAATAAAATGATATTTAGCATCAATATGCTTGGTCCTATTGTGAAAGACATAATTCTTTGACAATGCAATTGTTGAAGTGTTGTTGAAGAAAATAGTTGTTGTTTCCTCTTGGTCATGGCGAAAATCCCTCGACATCCTTCTCATCCAAACTGCCTGACACGTTGTTGCTATTGCGACAACTTATTCAGCTTCCGATGTTGACAATGAAACTATCGGATGCTTCTTGGAGGCCCATGAAATGGCTTTGGAACCCAAATGAAAAACATATCCTTATGTGTTTTTTATGTCATCGACACTTTCCGCCCAATCACTGTCAGTGTAACCAACTAGCCTGAAATCATTTGTTGTGGCATACTGAATACCACACTCCTTTGTCCCATTGACATACCTTAGAATTCTTTTCGCTGCTTGCCAATGTGTTTCCTTGGGTGTGTCCATGAACCTCGACACCAAACTCACTACATACATTATATCCGACCTAGTGGCGGTTAAATACATCAAGCTGCCTATCATGCTTCTGTATAATGTCGGATTGACATCGCTGCTACAATCTTCTTTTCTCAACTTCAACCCCATGACAGTTGGAGTTGGTGAGGGCTTGTTGTTCTGCATATTAAACTTCTCCAAAATGTCTTCTACATACTTTGCTTGGGAAATAAAAATAACATTTTTTGTTTGCTTCACTTCTATGTCCAAAAAATACCTTAACAACCACAAGTTAGTGATTTCAGATTCACTCTTCATGAATTATTTGAAATCAGTGATGATGAAATCATCACTGCCTGTAAAAATCAAATCATCTACATATAAGACAACAATAAGAATCTTACCATCACTCTCTTTGATGTAGAGAGTAGGTTCACTGTCAAATTTGTCGAAACTGTCGTCCAACTAGTAAGTATCTATCTTCATGTGCCATGCACGCGGTGCTAGCTTTAGCCCATAAAGAACTTTCCTTAACTGATACACTTTTTCTTCTTGGCCTTCTACCTCATAACTAGGTGGTTGCGCAACATAAACTTCCTCTTTCAGAGCTCCATTCAAGAATGTTGATTTTACATCCATTTGATACACTTTACATTTTTGTTGCGTGATAATCGCCACAATTGTACGGACTGTCTCCATCCTCGCAATTGGCGCAAACATCTCTAGACAATCTCTTCCATGCTGTTGTTTGCATCCTTTGACAACTAGCCTCGCTCTATTGCTTTCAATCTTCTCCTCGAAGTTCCTCTTTGTCTTATAGACCGACTTCACTCCAATGACTTCTTTTCCTTGCAGATGGTTCACTAACTCCCATGTGTCATTATTTTCTATTGCTTCTATTTCTTCCTCCTTTGCCGCAAACCTTTTTTCTTCTTTGACTGCATCTTCAAAATGGATTCGGTCATCTACATGAAAAAATAATGCAAATAAGGAATTCAGTCCAACACTACTATCAACTTCATCTTGCTCATAGATTTCATTTAATTTTCCAAATTTTGGTCTTCTTCTGCTTGTTGAAGATGGGTTTGACATGTCACTTGATGTTGTTCTTTGCGGCGTGCTTGGAGAAGCACTTGCTTGACTGCATGATGCTACCCTATTATTTGTTGATGGTGTTACATGTTGCCTACTTTGTTGCGCTTGAATAGGAGTAGAGGGAGTCACTGTTGAGGAATTGCTTGTTGCTGTCAATTCCTATTTTTCCTCATGTGGCATACATGCTTTGACATTGATTGTCTTCTCTAAACTTCCATCCCATGCTTCCTCTTTTATGAACTGCACATCTCTGTTGATTGTGACCTTCTTGGTTGATGGATTTTAAAGCTTGTATGCCTTGGATTCATTACTATATCCAACAAATATGCATCTCTCCCCCTTGTTGTCGAACTTCTTCCTCAAATCATCTAGGACATGTGCATAAGCCACACATCCAAAGACTCTCATGTGAGTGATACTATGCTTTCTTCCACTCCATGCCTCTTCAGGAACCACATCCCTGACACTTTTGGTTGGACATCTATTTATGATATACGTTGCAAAAGTGATAGCTTCAGCCCAATAATCATTTGGCAAATGCATTGCCTTCAACATACTCCTTGCCATTTCCATAATGTTCGTATTCTTCCTTTCCATGACACCATTTTGCTGAGGTGTATACCTTTATGTAAATTGCTTGTGAATTCCATGCTCCCTACAAAATCAAAGGAAGTCATTTGAGATGTATTTGCCACCTCTGTCATTCCTAAGGACTTTGATGTAGTGTCCGCTTTGCTTCTCAACAAGAGCCTTCTATTGGTGAAAGTGCTCAAACACTTCACTTTTCTGTTTTAGGAGATAAACCCATGTCTTCCTTGTGTAGTCATCTATGAAGGTCAATAAATAGTGGTTGCCACCAATTGATGGTGTCTGCTTTGGTCCACATAAATTTGAATGGACAATCTCCAAAGGTGCCTTTACCCTTACTCACTTTCCTTCTGGAAATATATCTCTATGTTGTTTTCCCAAGATACATCCTTCACATAGGCTGTCTGGTTTTTCTATGAGTGGAAGCCCATTCACCATGCCTTTCCTATGTAGCAAATTCAAACCTCCAAAGTTGAGATGACCAAATCTCAAATGCCATAACTAATTTTCATCTTTGACCTCTACTTGAAAGTTTAGTTATGTGACAGCTACAATTTTTCTTCCATCCTCTTGTGAGTTCATTGATTTTTGTGCTTGTGCACCTTCTTCTTTCAAATATGATCTTATCTTTAGGGGAAACATTATATTATTTGTCATCTGAACCTTTGCAATTAGTTGTCTGCTTGGAGGCCTATCCAAAATTGTGCACTCATCATTTCTAAAAGAGACATTGTAGCCCTTTTGCATTCTATCCAATGCTTATGAGGTTATGCTTCAAACCAAGGACAAAGTAAACATCTGAGATGTAATTCTTCTCCCCCTTCTTCGTTAGGATATTAACTCTTCATTTTTCCATGACAGAGACTTTGTTATCAGTCCCTAATGTCATTTTAGATTTCACACTTTCATCTAGATTGGAAAACATTTCTATGTTTCGTGACATGTGGTTGCTACACCCTGAAGCTAGATACCATATATCACTTTGTTTTTCTTGTGCTACATTACAAGTTAAAAACATGCTATCATGGTTCTAATTTTCTTTTGTAAATTTACACTTAGTTTGTTACTAATGTCATATTGCTTCTTTCTACATTCATTTGCATAATGACCATACTTCTTATAGTAATGACATTGAACTTGAGATTTATCATACCTCTAACCTTGTGCTTGATTTTGGCTTGGGCCTTTACTTGGATTTTGATTGTTGCCCCTTCCACTTGAACTTGAAGGGTTGCTTCTTCCACCTCTGTGTGGGCTTCTTCCTCTTCCTCCAGGATATGATCTTCCTTTGCCTCTACCTTGATCAAATGAAACTTGTGTCTTGAAGGCATGCTCCAATGAGGAGCTTCTTGCTCTATTCAGTTTATGTCCATGAGAAATCAGTGATGCATGAAGCTCATCCACTAAGAATTGTGAGAGATCCTTTGTCTATTCTATAGCCACAACAATGGAATCAAACCTTGATGGAAAACTTCTCAAAACTTTCTCAACTATTCTCCTTTTCTCAAGTGTCTCACCATGAGACCTGATTTGAGTAACCAGTCCAATTACATGTGTAAAAAATGAGTCTACATTCTCAGACTCTTTCATACAAAGTGTTTCAAAATATCTTCTCAGCATTTGTAGTTTTGTTGTCTTGACTTTTGCCATGCCTTGGTAGGCTATCTAGAGGGTGTCCCATGCTTGCTTGGATTTCATTGCTGTTGTGACCCTTGCGAAAATACTTTCATGAACTTCTTGAAAAATGTAAAAGAGGGCTTTTGCATCCTTCTCTCTGTTGTCCCTCAACAAATCCTTTTCTACTTGAGATAAGGCATTGTATGCTGCTGCATCTGCTGGTTCTTGAAAACCATTCTCCACCAAATCCCAAATGTCTTGAGAAGAAAATAGGGCCTTCATTGTAATAGCCCAATAATCATATTTTTTTCCATTAAACTGAGGTATCTGAGGATTAGTCAAGTTTTTTCTTGATGTTGCCATTTCTAAGTGAGAAAAAAAAAACTTTCTACCTGCTGGTAAATATGCTCAAAAACCAACATGCCCTCAAAACAATTTTAACTGCTAGTAAAAAACACTTGTTTTTACACTAATAGAATTTAACTTGCTCTGATAAAATGTTAGAAAAAATTTACGGGGCAGAGGAGAGGACTCTGGTGGCTAATCAATTGCGGCTTAGAAATCAGTTGCGGCAAGGAAAGTATTCACTTGCGACAATTGCCGCAACTACAGAGAGGATTAATTAAAACCCAAATCTCATTGCAGAAAAACAAAGTAAAAGAAAAATTGTTGCCGTAAATCTACTTGTGAAAGTTTAAGACCACATCACAACATAGCGTACTTTTGATTATATTTCAAAACATAGGAAAATACATTAGGATGATAAATTGGAGGTTGCTCCTCCAAGTAAAACAAGAAAGATCTTACTGTGATTTACACACTTCACACAGTAAAACACTTGTTTTCAAGGGCACCATAATTCGCTACACGATTTATACAAAATTCACTACATTCATATTTATACAAAACATACATTTGATTAATTCATGACAGAGGAAACCTTAATACACAGCATGGGTGATTTTACATAATAAATGGTTTTATGAACTTACAGGTGTTGTGGAGTGTGAGTAACAGTCTCAGAGTGAATTCTTGCCCATACGTATTTATCAAAACTCATTAAATGCCTTAAACTCTCTGCTGTGTTGCGGAATGGTCAGCGATGTACTACTACTCAGACTTTAGTCCTTCCACCTGCAAACAAAATTGCAACTTGCAAAAGTTACTGGGGAAGCATGGTGTTTTTCAGTGTGTTTAATGTGGTGGTTACGATTAATATGTCCAACAAATACTTCATTAGCATTTATTTGTTTTTTTCCTTTACTTTTTAATAGATTGTTTTTAAAACATTTAGATAGGATGGAATATTTATTGCATATAGGATTTGTTAATTTTTTTATTGTGAAAGGTTATATAGTAATTAATAATATTGCTTACATGGTAAGTAAAAATACTAATAATATTTGCTAATATGTAATTTGTAAAAGTTCATATATTGTTGGACCTGAGCATGTTAAAATCTTTTAAGATAACTTTTATTATTATTATCACTAATATTTTTAGGATTTATTTTTAAAATATAAAAGTTTTTAAATGCCAATATCTCAATTGCATAGTCTTCAATTACATAGTCTCCAATATAGTCGTTCAATCTCCTATTGAATGTTGATACGAGTCCATATAAGTAATTATAAGTAATTCAAAGATAGAAAAATATTTCATACCTAGTGAGTGGATATTACTTGTATCCCATGGCTTGGAATCTTTTGGGAGCTAAAGCAATGAAAGTTACATCAATATAAATAATTTAAAGATAGAAAACTAATTGGATATCATGTGTATCCTAGGGCTTTTAGAATCTTTTCAGAGATCAAACAATGAAGGTTATGTTAATGTAGGAAGAAACAACATAGTTGAAACAACACCATGAATAAATCCATCAAATTCCATCTTGATGGTTACTTTATTGTAGGAAAAAATAACATAGTTGGAATACTTCCATGTATAAATCCATCAAATGTGATGAAATTGCATGCAAGCCTAAACATAGTTGTGTGACGTCAAATCCTCTAGCCCAACATGACTTCTTTACATAAAAAATACATATCCAATTAGAGAGCTGCTCTCCAAACATTCATTCTCTAATAAAGAAAGAAAAAAATATTTAAGCCTATAAAAAAGGAACCATTATGCACCAATTATTATCTTAAAATAGTAAGGCAAAAGAATCATAAAACACAAATATTATTCTTGTCATGTATCGATTATATTGTAATTTATTCACTCTTGAATTTCTCTTTCTTAAAGTGTGAACTCATATTCTTACCATAGACAACACATGAACATTAGTCTTTCTTAAACCCAAGGCTCTATGTATAATCCTGCATAGTTGAAAACTATCTCAAATTTTGATGTAGACGATTCTTAGTTTGCCAACTTTAAAAATTGTCTATATCAAACCATAATTTTGCAAAAGCATAATCATGATTTTGTTGTACCAAAATTGAAATCACTAGATGTTCATAAAGTGGCTATATGTGACGCTAAAATGGATGAATACTAAGTATATAACCTTAATGTTTAACAATGAAAAGTTATTGTTAGCCATTGATTTGTGTTTCAGATTTGACGTATATAATCAATTTCCAATGAAATGTTTTGCATCCAAATTATTATTAAAACTAAGTTCTTAAAAATAAATATAGATATCTTAAACATTGAGAAAAAAATAAACATTTAAATTTATTTTCTTAATATTACAAAATAATGTGATTGCATTCTCTCTTTATATATATAATTAATTTCAATTTATATAAAAATATATTTATTTTTAATAAATATATTTTAAATTCTTATATTTATTTATAAGAATTTGGTTGAAAAAAAACATAAACACAAATCTAATTAATTAATAGAATTTAGGAATTAAGTATGTTTGATTTTTTAAATAATGAAAAGAAGCATGAATTTATTTTTCAGTGATATATTAGCATTAATATGATTTCTATAAAATAAGCATATTCATTTATTTATATCAGCGTTGATATAATTTCTTTAAAATAAGTATACTCATTTATTTAAATTTGAATTGATTAAAAATTATATATATAATTTAATAAATTTAATTTAAAATAATTTTTTATTTAAATAAAATTAATTTGATAATATAATTATAAATCTAATTAAATATTAATAATTAATTGATTTTTTTAAATAAATAAGTTGATAATTAATTAAATGAATATTTTTTTAAATTATGAAATTGACTAGTGAAGAACCACATGCTTAGTTGACCATGCCAATTACACACTATAAAATAAATAGAGGGGGAATATTTTTGGTAGATAAAGTTGATTTCTAACTTTTATCATACTTTGGCTTGCCTTTAATGTATAATAATAACATTTTGTGCCGGTTGAAAAATTGCTTTTTCCTTTTAAAAACACAAAATTGAACATAATTAGGGGATAATATATTTGGTGGATAGAGCTTATTTTTAACTTTTATCTCAGTTATCATATTACTGAGTTTTACTTTTATTGTGGAATATTAACAACATTTTGTGCATGTGGAAAATTGTTGTTTTCCTTTCAATAAACACAAAGGTTAATTTGAATAGATAAAATATATCTAGTAAACTTTTGATATTCAATTTGTCTTACTTTTAATTTATAATATTAACAATTTTTTTTTTTGAAAATAATCCTATATTTTTTTAATTTGAATAATTACATCTGATTTGAAAAAAAAACTATAAATTAATTATATAAATGTAATGATAACTACAAAGAGTTGATTTATAAATTTTTTTTTGTAAGTTTTCTTGTATTGCAACATTTTGAAAGTTTTGTATTGGAATCTTGTGCTCTTATTTAAAGTCTTACATTTATATTTTTTTGCTAAATTTTTATAAAAAATGAAATATGAATATATACATCAATTCCTTTAAATAAGATTTTTTTTTTTCAAACAAAATTTTATTTTTTAAAGAAATTGAATCATTTTTTAGAAAAATAAGATAATGCAAAACAATTTAACTTACTCATTAATAAAAAATAGAAATATTTTCTCATCTTCATTTAACGACATTGTCTAACATTACTAATATATATATATATATATATATATATCTATATATATAAAAGATATACTATATAAAACTGATACTATTGTCCATATTTTTAATAATAACATAAATATTGGTGAAAAAAAAAATTAAAGTGAAAAATATTCATTTGATTAACATCTGGCATTTTATAAATCATCTAAAAAAATATAACCCTTATTAATCCCGGCATGTCCATACATTTTAACCATATTCTATATGTATAAAAATTTTAACAATATTTTATATGTATATAAAATTTAAGGATATTATAATTTATTATTAAATATTTACTATTATAATTTAAAAAAATTTAAATTTAATTTATTATACTCTCTAAAAACTATTTAAAAATATATTTTATTTTATTTTTAAAATGTTTTACAATTATAATAATATTATAATATTATGCACATGTCTTTTTCATTACTTACTCATTTTTATTTATACTAATATACTAAATTATTTAATAATAAGAAATATTTTGTTTTTAAAATATATATTAAACTTATCTTTCTAATGTGTATATATAATATAGTATAATATAAGAGATACAAGTTTAAATTCATACTGGATAGGATATATTTATTTCTTCTATTTTTATTGTTATTATGCTGAATTAGATAGAATATATATATTTTACTTTTAAAATAAATTCATACTGAATAGGATATATTTATTTCTTCTATTTTTATTGGTATTAAGCTGAATTAGATAAGATATATATATTTTATTTTTAAAATAAATAAACTCAACTTATTGTGTAAAAAGTCAAATTCACATACTGAAGAGCACATACTTAAATCTATCTCCTCTATGTAACAGCAATGAGGAGATTTATCCCATTTACACCTTGAAAAATAATACTGATGATTTGCATTGTTTGATATTTGATGTCGGTACCCCGAGTCTTTTATTCTCAATCTTCTATTTCATAGACTGGATAGTACATATTTAAATCTCCTAATTCAAGTATCAAACAGAACTGTGAAGAGACTCGTCCAATTTTCACCTTGGATAGTACGTACTTACATCTCCCTGATTACAAGTATGAATCACACGTGTGAAGAGACACATCCAATTTACACCTTGAATAATAGGACTGATGAGTTGTAATGTTTGTTTTTTATCAGGCTATGCGGATTTCTCTGAGTCTTTTTGGAAAATAAATGATCTGGCTACTTTTACTAAGTAACTAACAATAATAAAACTCAGAAGTTTAACATAATTCCCATTGCAATTAGATTGGTAACCAAAATTGTTTAGAAAAACAAGGGACATTTGATGCCCCATATCCCAGGTGATCGTTCACACGCTTCGTTACTGACCTCTGCATTGATCTCATTCATAATCTGATTTGATTTGAAAGTGGAGACAATGAAGTTGCTAAAAATTTCAATCTATGATCCCCAGTTACCTCAGTGAAGATTGTTTCAGAGTAACAGACGGAGACGGCCAATAATACAAGGAGATGGAGAAACCCCGGAGCATTGGCTCATAGTCACCTGGGCTCCAAAAAACTAGATGGAGGAGCAGCAGCTGCAGAATGGACGTGGGGACGTGTCAAGTCAGGTGCGCCCACACTCTCCACATCTACGAAAGCAGGCTTTGTGGGCGACAGAAGATGTTCTCCGTCACTTGTCAGCATCCACACCACCTGGGACATGGACGGCCGCAACGCTACAGCTGCTTGCGTACACAAAAGACCAATTTTAACCACTCTAATCCCTTCCTCCCGCGAATAACTGCCCTCCAATGTAGGATCCATAACTTCTAAAGCCCTGTCGGCTTTATACAATCTCCATGTCTGGTGATTGGTCAACATCAACAAACAAAAAAAATTTAGTTATCAGGGGATTATAATACTGCAGAGGATTATAAAGATGAGATCCGCATGAACCATACCCTTTCGATGAGAAAGTCATCTTCAGCGGAACTCTGATTCTTTCTTCCGCTTATAATCTCAAGTAGAAGCACTCCAAAGCTAAATACATCTGCTTTCTCACTCAACTGTCCACGTAAAGCGTACTCCAGGGCCATGTAGCCTCTGCACAATGTATGTTGAACGTATAATTTCAACGCCGATGTACCAACGCCAGAAACCGTTCAACTAACCCGCCGGAGAGTTCTCGGGCCATTTTCCGGCGAAGGGAATCTCCGTACTCTTGAACCCGAGAAAATCTGGAGCAGACGCGTGGCTCTCCCCTGACATCAGCCAACGTAATTTCTCGGGCGACAAAGTTAGGTGACAAAGTGCCTTCTGATATTGTTGTCCACCGTCCGATTCGCTTGAATGTTCTCCACCGTTGATCACCTGGAGCTGCGCACGAACGTGCATCAAATTAAAACTATTGCGTGGAGTAAATTAAAAGCATGGTTGACCATACGTTTTAATTAATGAAATGTCATAGTGGTAGGTAGAATATTGAAGTTTTTTTATAGAGCACGTAAGTTTTTTTTTATGAAAAGGTATGGTGCATTTAAACATAGGTATGGTCAGTTTTTTTTTGTATGTAATGTAATACTTAAAAAAAGGAGCTTATATATTTTTGTTGGTTGACTTTTTAGTAATATGTGAGAGCTCGTGGTGTAGCGAAAAAAAACCATGTGTGGTATGTATTGAACGCACAACAGTGCGAAGAAATCATAAGGAACAGGTTGTAATGTTTTTGTGTGGTATCGTAAAACGGAGGAGTAGCGAAAAACCATGTGTGGTTTTGCACAGCAATGCATAAAGAAAATAGTGGAGCGCATTTGTAGGTATATGTAAATTTTTGTTTTACAGCAGCGTGTAAAAATAGTTTTTCACCTGTAAATGTAAATGGAGGTTTTACAGCAGTAAAAGTAAATGGGAATTTTTCCAGCAGTGTAAATTCTCATATGGAGACAGAGTAAATGTTTTTGTTGTTAAATGTATTTTGGTGAATCCCTCTCAAAAAAGAGGATGAATATGTATGAGGCAAAATATTTTTGAATAGAAATTTTATGGTGGTGAAATACTCTGTTTCTCAGTGAAATTTTTTTTAACCTCCCTGTGCACAAAAAGGATCCTGGAACAAAGGAAACAGAGCATTGCCTCTGTGTTTAGTTTGAATCTTGGTTTTTGGTATTTATCCCATAAAAAATACCCAACAGTGGTATCAGAGCAGGCTCAGGCTCTTTAAAGAAGTTAAAGAAGCTGAAGGGAGAAGGTTGTTGCTGCTGCAAAACTTCTCAAGCAGAGTGAAGGCTCAGTCAGGAAAATACTCAGGTATTTCCCAAAGTTTTTTTTGTGTTGCTGAAGAGACAGTCAGTTTTTAAAATACACAGTCAAGGAATGGCTAGCACAAGCACTGGTATGGGTATGTTTAATACCCAGCTCCCACAGTTTAATGGGAAGAACTATGACTACTGGTCAATAACTATGAAAGCCTTGCTTGCTTCCCAAGACTTATGGGAAATAGTTGAAGATGGTTTTGAAGAACCAGCAGATGAAACTGAGTTCAATGCATTAACTCAGGGAGAGAAGGATCTGCTGAAGAGCAATAGGAAGAAGGATTCAAAAGCCCGTGTGTTATTGTATCTAGCAGTAGACCAGAGTATATTTCCAAGGTTAGCAGCAGCTAAGACATCCAATGAAGCATGGGAAACCCTTAAGACAGCCTATCAAGGCATGGAGAAAGTGAAGACAGCAAAACTACAATTGTTGAGAAAGGATTTTGAGAACTTGAACATGAAGGAGTCAGATAACATTGATTCATTCTTCACTCATGTGATTGGTGTAATCACACAAATGAGAACTCATGGAGAAACCATTGAAGATAGAAGGATTGTGGAGAAAATATTGAGGGTCTTACCCTCAAGGTTCGATGCCATAGTCACCACCATTGAAGAGACAAAGGATCTCTCAAACTATTCAGTTGATGAGCTACATGCATCACTGATAACACATGAGCAGAGGTTGAGTAGGAATGAAAACTCATCTCTTGAGCAAGCCTTCAAGACCCAGATGTCCTTTGGAAGAGGAAGAGGTCAAGGAAGAGGAAACCGAAGAGGAAGAGGCAGAAGCCAGAACAGAGGTGGAAGGAACAGCCCAGCAAATGCACAAGGAAGAGGCAGCAATCCAAATCAGAACCAAGGCCAAGGCAGCAGCCAACAAGGAGGACAACATCATGCTCAAGGACAAAGGTATGAAAAATCCAATGTCCAATGTTATTATTGTAAAAAGTATGGGCATTATGCCAGTGAATGTAGGAAGAAGCAGCATGATATGAACAATAAACAAAATGCAAATGTTACTAGAGAAAACAGCAGCCAAAATAATGTGTTGTTAGCATGTAACATGGCTGAAACAAACAGTGAAGACATATGGTTTTTAGACTCAGGTTGCAGCAACCATATGACAGGAAACATTGCCCTCTTCTCAGCCTTAAATCAAAACTTGAAATCAGAAGTCACACTAGGAACTGATAGCAAAGTCTCTGTTATGGGAAAAGGGGAGGTAAAAATATTTTCAAAGCAAGGAGAAAGGAAAACCATAGCAGATGTATACTATGTCCCTGGAATGAGATGTAATCTCTTGAGTATTGGACAGCTTGTCCATAAGGGGTACAATGTTTTCTTTAAAAATGATGTATGCACCATCATGGATATACCACCCAGCAAAAGATGCATTGCTGAAGTGAAGATGACAAGGAACAGGATGTTCCCTCTCCGGATCAGGGCAGACATGAAGAACAAAAGGGAAATGGCAGCAGTCACCCAAGAGGCCTTCCAAAGCGTGCCAAAGGATGAGAACTGGTTATGGCACTTGAGATTCGGGCATCTAAATTTTGGAGGTCTAAACTTATTGAGCAGAAAAGGAATGGTAAAGGGATTACCATTGATAGAGAAGCCGGACAGCCTTTGTGAAGGTTGTATATTGGGCAAACAACATAGAGAAAGTTTTCCATCAGGGAAAAGCATAAGGGCAAAGGCACCCTTAGAGATCATCCACTCAGATTTGTGTGGACCAATGCAAGCTCCATCATTAGCAGGCAGCCTATATTTCTTAACATTCATTGATGACTTTACAAGAAAGACTTGGATATATTTCCTTAAAAACAAAAGTGAAGTGTTTGAGAAATTCCAAAACTTCAAGGCATTTGTGGAAAACCAAAGTGGGCTGCACATTAAAGTTTTGAGAACTGATAGAGGAGGTGAGTATATCTCCAAGGAATTCCTAAGATTTTGTAGAGAAAATGGAATTCACAAACAATTTACAGCAAGGTACACTCCGCAGCAAAATGGAGTTGCTGAAAGGAAGAACAGGACCATCATGGATATGGCGAGGAGCATGCTGAAGGCAAAGCATTTGCCAAATGATTATTGGGCTGAAGCTGTAAATTGTGCAGTGTATATTTTGAACAGGTGTCCTACAAAAGCAGTGATGAACAAGGTGCCAGAAGAGGCATGGAGTGGGAGAAAGCAAGGAGTCACCCACATGAGAGTTTTTGGATGTGTGGCCTATGCACACATACCAGATCAGCTAAGGAGGAAGTTGGACAACAAAGGGGAGAAATGTCTATTCATTGGATACAGTGAGGAATCCAAAGCCTACAGGTTATACATCCCATCTACCAAGAAGTTTTTTGTCAGCAGAGATGTTCAATTCATTGAAGAGGAAGCTTGGGATGGAAGCATAGAGAAAACAGTGAATGTCAAGAACTGTTTGTCTCATGATGAAGATGAAGAGGAGGTGGCTGAAATGCATCCCCAAACAGCAGCGCCAACACAAGGACAGCAAGGGACACTATTGAGGATCAATGAGAGTGCTTCTCCAAGCACACCACAAGGAGGAAATTCAAGTGCATCTTCAAGCACTTGCACACCAAGTGAAAGAGGTAAGAAATTTAGAAATCTAAGTGACATTTATGATGAAGGAATGAATTCCTTATTTGCCTTGTATTGTCATGTTGATGATCCTATTCATTTCGAGGATGCAATTAAAGATAGGAAATGGATAGAAGCTATGGATGAGGAGATCAATGCCATAGAGAGAAACAAAACATGGGATTTGGTTGAGTTACCAAAAGGCAAAGAAGTCATTGGTGTGAAATGGGTCTACAAGACCAAGAGCAAAGATGAAGGTAAGATAGAAAGGCACAAGGCAAGGCTGGTTGTCAAAGGATACAAGCAGCAGTATGGGATAGATTATGAGGAGACTTTCGCACCGGTTGCAAGAATGGAAACCGTGATAGCAGTGTTTTCCATAGCAGCTCAAAACAAATGGAAAGTCTACCAAATGGATGTGAAATCAACATTTCTAAATGGAGTGTTAAAGGAAGAGGTTTATGTGGAACAGCCTCTCGGATATGAGAAGAAAGGTGAAGAGCACAAAGTGTGCAAATTGAAGAAAGCTCTTTATGGGCTGAAGCAAGCGCCAAGAGCATGGTACAGCAGGATAGATTCATATCTATTGGATAATGAATTTGACAAATGTGAAGGAGAACCCACAGTCTACATCAAGGAAAAGGATGGTAAAATTTTAATTGTTGTCTTGTATGTAGATGATGTTATTTTCACTGGAAATGATATTTATCTTATTGAGAATTTTAAATCAGTCATGAAGGATGAATTTGAAATGACTGACATGGGTTTGTTGAGATACTTCTTAGGCATAGAAGTAGATCAAAATGAAAAAGGAATTTTTATATCTCAAGCAAGATATGTAAATCAAGTTTTGGGCAGATTTAAGATGGAAGAATGCAAGGCAGCAATCACTCCCACAGTGATGGGATTAAAACTCAGCAGAGAGGACAGCAGCAAGGATTTTGATCCTAGCCTACACAAAAGCATTGTGGGCAGCCTTATGTATTTAACAGCTACTAGGCCTGACATTATGTATGCTGTTAGTTTAATTTCCAGATTTATGGAGAGGCCAAAGGAGGCACATTGGCAGGCAGCAAAAAGAATTTTGAGGTATGTCAAAGGTACCAAAATGTTTGGAATTTTTTATAGTGTCTCAGAAAGTTCAGATTTGGTTGGATACACTGATAGTGATTGGGCTGGAAGTGTAGATGATCGGAAGAGCACTTCCAGTTATGTATTTCATATGGGTTCAGGAGCCATTTCATGGGCTTCTAAGAAGCAGTCCATTGTAGCATTGTCTACAGCAGAGGCTGAATATGTGGCAGCTACAGCAGCAGCATGTCAAGCAGTGTGGATGAGAAGAATGTTGAGGAGCTTAGGCCAAGAGCAGGCAAAAGCGACAGTGATTTTTTGTGACAATAGCTCTGATATTGCTTTGTCAAAGAATTCAGTGTTTCATAAGAGAACGAAACACATTGATACAAGGTTTCACTACATCAGAGAATTGGTGAACAATGGAGAAATTGTCCTAGAACATTGCAGGACTCAAGAACAGGTAGCAGACATCTTGACAAAGCCACTGGATCAGAAAAGCTTTGAATTTTTGAGGAAGTGTCTGGGTATGACCGAATGCCCAGCAGTTGAAATTAAAGGGGAGTGTTGAACGTATAATTTCAACGCCGATGTACCAACGCCAGAAACCGTTCAACTAACCCGCCGGAGAGTTCTCGGGCCATTTTCCGGCGAAGGGAATCTCCGTACTCTTGAACCCGAGAAAATCTGGAGCAGACGCGTGGCTCTCCCCTGACATCAGCCAACGTAATTTCTCGGGCGATAAAGTTAGGTGACAAAGTGCCTTCCGATATTGTTGTCCACCGTCCGATTCGCTTGAATGTTCTCCGCCGTTGATCACCTGGAGCTGCGCACGAACCTGCATCAAATTAAAACTATTGCGTGGAGTAAATTAAAAGCATGGTTGACCATACGTTTTAATTAATGAAATGTCATAGTGGTAGGTAGAATATTGAAGTTTTTTTATAGAGCACGTAAGTTTTTTTATGAAAAGGTATGGTGCATTTAAACATAGGTATGGTCAGTTTTTTTTTGTATGTAATGTAATACTTAAAAAAAGGAGCTTATATATTTTTGTTGGTTGACTTTTTAGTAATATGTGAGAGCTCGTGGTGCAGCGAAAAAAAACCATGTGTGGTATGTATTGAACGCACAGCAGTGCGAAGAAATCATAAGGAACAGGTTGTAATGTTTTTGTGTGGTATCGTAAAACGGAGGAGTAGCGAAAAACCATGTGTGGTTTTGCACAGCAGTGCATAAAGAAAATAGTGGAGCGCATTTGTAGGTATATGTAAATTTTTGTTTTACAGCAGCGTGTAAAAATAGTTTTTCACCTGTAAATGTAAATGGAGGTTTTATAGCAGTAAAAGTAAATGGGAATTTTTCCAGCAGTGTAAATTCTCATATGGAGACAGAGTAAATTTTTTTTGTTGTTAAATGTATTTTGGTGAATCCCTCTCAGAAAAGAGCATGAATATGTATGAGGCAAAATATTTTTGAATAGAAATTTTATGGTGGTGAAATACTCTGTTTCTCAGTGAAATTTTTTTTAACCTCCCTGTGCACAAAAAGGATCCTGGAACAAAGGAAACAGAGCATTGCCTCTGTGTTTAGTTTGAATCTTGGTTTTTGGTATTTATCCCATAAAAAATACCCAACAATGTAAGCAAATATCCATATAATTTTAACCGTCTCAAAATGATATGATCCCTATTCAGATGTTATATGAATCGTAATTTGTTTGTGTTACATTGTAATTTATTAAATGATGTTAGGGACCTCAAGAGACAGAACGGTAGAGAGAACTCTTACACAGTCCCTGCAACTCTAGTGCTAACGTGGCTTTGATCCTCCGCAAAGAGTCTGGCTAACCCAAAATCTGCTATTTTGGGTCTGTGTTTATGATCCAGTAAAATGTTGCTTGCTTTAATATCTCTGTGAATGATCTGAATCTCAGATTCCTCGTGAAGATATGCCAACCCACGCGCTGTTCCAACAATGATCTTATACCTCTCTTTCCAGTCAAGTAAATGTCGTTTTGTTGTATCTGCAAACAATGATCCAGTTATACTGTTATAGTAAAAGCATTCACTAGCTATAGAAGTTTTGTTGTATCTGCAAACAATGATCCACTTATACTGTTATAGTAAAAGCATTAACTAGCTATAGAACTTAGAAGTAAACTCCAATAAAATAGGCCCAACATTAGCAGCGTTATGTCATTTAAGGACGAGAAGAGACCAAATAAGAGCTTGTCAAGACTGCCGGCTGGGAAGTATTCGTAAACAAGTAGTCTTTCTGAGCTTTCAACGGAGCAACCAACCAATTTCACTAGATTCCTATGCTGAACACGACTGATGAGATTTGTTTCATTCAGAAACTCAGTTTCGCCTTGCTGTGAACCTAGATTTAGTCGCTTAACTGCAACCTCTCGGCCGTTCGGTAGAACCCCCTGTTGATTTACTGCATCGTTAGTCGAGCTAATTTTATAATATATGATTTCTCATCGGATACTTCATGGAAAAAATTGTTAGATGCTCACTTTAAAGACACATCCAAAACCTCCTTGGCCAAGCTTGTTCTCTATGTCAAAGTTAGAAGTAGCTTCTCTCAAAATATCGTACTTGAAAATGAGCTCCGGATTGATAATGGTTTCAGATATGATTACTTCTGTGCAAAAATAATAACATGAGGGTATGCATATATTCATGCAGTAAAGAAATAGAGAAACAATTCATAGGACACACAATTCAGCCGCATCTTGGGTCATAACACTGAAATATTACAGAACTATTTCAGGACCTTGGGTTCCAGAAATCCGGTCCCGACTTTTTCGGCTGGATAAGAAATACCACATCGAAAGGCCAATGGTTACAGTAAATCCAATGACCGCACCTATTACGCCCAGTGTTATCCCAAGAACCTTGCCTTCTGCAAACGTTCTCATGACATCTCAGTAAATAGTGTTTTAATTCACTAAAATGAAATCTTTACAAAACAAATATGACCCTAATCATTGCAAGATATGTGAAAGAAAATACTGGATGCTGGAGGGCCCTTTCTCGTCAAGAGATTACTCCTATTTTTGCTTTCTGCGAATTTGCACAAGAAATCTCAGTAAATTGGCTATGCTTTAGTTGGGGAAAATGAAAACGTTACAGAGCCATTATATACCCCTTATTATTGTTAACTATATGAAGGAAGATACCTGGCAAACGAGGACTTTCGCTTTGGGGTGTTGAGGAGAGAACGAAAGTGTTGAAAAATTCGAAAACCTCGTATCGCAAATGGCATCTATCACGTGCGATTTGAGCCCCAAGAGCTCCACTTTGACATAAGAATATATATTGCAAGGCAGATGTTAGGCATGATCTGCAGTTTGTTTGGGACAGATGTCCCCAACACTGCGCTAAGCCGTAGATATGCCCTGTTAAATTTGAAGGCACACCCACTAAATTTGCAGCGAAAAATTTGGGAGTCCGCAGAGCTTCAATGATAATATTTGAGAGCATGACCTTCACAGTTTTTTTGAACACTTGGGGTTGACTGCTCTTCCCACTGTTGCAAAGAACCTCTGATGGGGTAATCTGCATATTCTCCAGATAGTCGTAAAGACCATTATTGCCGTAGCGTAAGAAGCAGTCGTCTAGGTGAATGACCCCAGAAGTATTGTAGCATTGGTCAACAATAATTTCTTTGGCCGTCGATGCGCACTGTTTGCAAGCGGAGGAACCTAAATCTCCCCTGCACTGGACTATCCCACAAACCGCACTATTGTTGTTTGCCCCCTCAGCAACACTGGAAGTAGTGAATCCTGTGGGATTAGCTTTCCCCACCAATGATTCCAAAACTTTGTTTAGACTTTGCTGGAAGACGATACCGTTTGTATTTTCGTTCTTTCCACAATAAGACCAAACTTGAGTAGTAAAAGTCCCTGGTTTGTCCCTAGATTCGTGGTAAAAGTAATGATTGTCGTAACGTAAGAGGCAGCCTTTTAGTTGAATGTATCCATAAGGTCCCCTGCATCCCTGAAGAAGCCGTGTCTTCGCTGTAGTTACGCAGCGTTGACGATCAGAGGGACCTAAATCTTCTCTACACTGGACAAGCCCATAAACAACACTATTGAATCCCACATCACCAACACTAGAAAAATCGAATGCGCTGTAATAAATATCCGTCACCAGTCTTTGCAGAACCTCGTTTAGATTACACTGGAAGGCGCTACCGTTCATATATTCACTACCATTCCCGCAATAACTTGAAACGGTATTGGTGTAAGGATCAGGCACTGAGAGAAGCATACGCATAGGCACACTTAGGGCAAGTAACAGGCTCATGATTAGTGGTTTCATCTTCATGGTCATCGCCCCAACCGCAGGGCATTCTTGTCGCTCTACGCTGTTTTATATTCACATCTCCTGGAATTTCTGATATGTTGAGCTGCTACTTAATCCAAGGGCATTAAAGAGCCACTCGTTCAGACAATAGAGTCAATCGTTCACACAGTCGTCCATACAATAGAGTCAATCGTTCATACTCTATTTAAATGACCAAGGTATCTTCAACGTTTTTCTAGAGGAGGTTATATCTAGGTATAAATTTGACGCGTATTCCGATCAGTTAGTAAATTTTAAATTTTTTTACGATGCCTTGTTTCGTCTTTTATATGATGTTTTATATATATTTTAGAGAGTTATTTTTTTTAAATAAGTTTTTTATTTTATTTTATCAATTCTAACTTGATTATAAAATAAAATGAAAATATTTAAGATTATATATATATATATATATATATATATATATATATATATAGATTTATATTTTAAATAGCAATTTTTTTTGAAAATTTTGTTAAGGATTCAATAAAATTATGTAGAGTGGTTGTTTATATAATTTCAAACATTTTTTAAGTTATATTAAAATTATTTTAAAAAAATTAATTAGCATGTCTAAGTTTATTAGCTATAATGTATTTTGAAAAAAATAAATTAATATTAATTTTAAATGTAATTAATTGTATTCAAAAAGACTATAAATAATAAAAAAAATTGAACTAACTTTCACTTTTAAATAAGGATTTGGGAGGCTTCTAATATTTTAAGCAATAATAATATATAAAGTATTCATTTTAAAGAAATTCATGAAAGTTTAACAAATAAGGACGGATTTATGTAGTAAGCATCCCAAGATTTGAAAAGCCTAAACCTTAGTAGACATTCCAAGATTTGAAAGGCCTAAACCTTAGCATGCAACCCAAAATTTGGAAAGGCCCAAACATAATCATGTTTGACTCAATTGTGAATTTATGAAATTAATAAAAGTCATAACCATTGTCCACTTGAGATTTCCAACTACTAAATAGATCAATTTTATAAAAAAAATAAATTTATCATGAACACAGTGATATTGAACAAACTATTACATGAAAACTCTCACACTCAAACAAAAAATGTTATGCCATCTTTATTATTTTTTTTGGTGCTAAAATACCCTTCCATCTAATTATTTTATAACTATAGGTTTTTCATCTAACATACTTAATATATAAAATTATAAATATATATGTAAAGATAACATGCATATATAAATAAATAATTTTCTGGCATAAATAAATATGCCTAAATTTTATTTTAAAAATTAAATAGTTATGATTTTTTGTAGAGGAATCTTCGGCGAAAATTACATAGAAAAACTTTTGTCGACGTGTTTCGAATCAGCCAGTGTGGTTCATCATCAGGACAAGTTGAATGAGCAGATCTCTCAATAAGCACAATAAATAGATAAGGCAGAGAATCTAGCTTTAACGGCTAACAACCAATAGCTAAAATTGACTTGAAAATGGCTAGCTTGACTTTGATACAGGGTCAAAGAATAAAAATAAATTTTAATTCATTTTATTATATTAATTAATTAAATACGATTTTTTTTTTTTTATTATATTAGAATTAAAATGTAAGGGACAATGTTAGAATTAATATATAAATCATTGTAAATATATTAATGAATGTGAATGAAATAAATTAAAAATTATGTAAAATAACTCAATTACAAAAATATTAATTAGTTATAAATATCAAAAAGGAAAAAAAAACTAATTATATATTAAAATAAAAAGTTAATTATATATATTAAAATATATATATATTCGCCAAGGAATTAAAAAGAAATTATAAAATAGATTAACATTAAATAAATTTTATGAAAAAATAAAAATAAAAATAAATTTAATAAACAAAGCGTTCACTTCAAAACTAAAAACAAAAATGGAATAATGGTTAACTTCTCTTTATTATAAGAATTATTATAATATTAAAAATAGTATATTAGATTTAAAAAAGATTAATTAAAAATAAAATAATAGACAAATAGTTTACATCAAAAAAAACTAATGATTTTGAATTAATTAATTAATATTAGTAAATTTTAATTAAATAGACATAAAGTTAAAAAAAAACTAGTGGTTCTAAATTAATTAATTAATATTAGTAAAATTCAAATAAATATATAAAGTTAAAGTTAAAGTAAAAGAAATAATAATACTAATAATAATAAATAGAAAAATAACAAAAATTCAGGGAGGGAGGGAAAGGAGATGACTAGGAGGAGAGCGCAAGGACCCAGCAACTACTAATGTTCCAGCCATCCTCTCTATTAAAATTGTACGGCCTTTTTTCAATCTCCAGGACTTCCCTGAATTTCAGGTGATAAAATTGGGACACTCTAGCGATCACACTCGCAGATTTTAGAATAACCAATATTAAAATGTTAAAAAAATAAATACGAATAAAACCCCCTCGAATTTAACCATTAACTATGGATTCCATCGACGGTAATCGCCACTTTTTGGTTGGGCAGAATTTTTCGATTTTGTCTGAATCATGTTTCTGATCTTTTTTAGTATTTTGAATTTGTTTTAATTTATGTTTCTAAATAATGAAATTTGATATAGGCTTTCGAAAAAATCGCTGCAGCCCGTCATCTGTCCATAACCATAACCATTTCACTTATGAAACATATTCACATCTGCAGCTTCCGATGATTGTCCTTCCCATGATTTCAACTTTCACCTTGGTTACGGAAGTGGCAAAGTGTGTTGGTAGAGAATTTGTCAATGGAGTAGGTAGAGAGTTTGTCATATGGGACAACGTTTTGTGACGCAACCGTTCTGGTTGGTTTCCATTTCTTTGATACCTCTGCACTTCGTCACGCCAATCTTGACTTCTCTAATCACTCTTCTTCCAAACAGTCTACGCGCCATTGAACACTTCGAATTGATGCACCTTCGATGCGATTTCCATATTTCGCTCACGAGGTAGAACTCTGTTGCAAGCGTGCAATCTTACACCAACTCTCCATCGCTCGCTGTAAACTCAACTTAGAACAGGGTCTTCGGCCGAGTCAAGCCATCTCTGACCTAGAGCAACGCGCCATATCTCAATTTAGTCCCAGAAGGATCCTGGTCCATTCCCGGATAATAACGAATCCGGATGCGCAGAGCTATAAGTCTTGTACTCACTGGGACCTTGTCTGTCGCTCTTCGAACACTCCACACCGATCTTCAGTCCTTGTAAGGTTCCAACCACTCATATGGGGACGACACTCACACAAACCCCAGAATTTTACCACTTCACTAAAAAATCTCCTAGGCAAAATTAAACTAGAAATATATATACACAGTGGCCAAATACATTGAACAGATCTAAGCATAACGAGAAATATGTTGGGAATTTTTAATGGGAAAATACCAAAACCAAACAAATAAACACAACAGAGCCAATGCTCTGTTTCATTTCTTCCAGGACCTTTGGACAGGGAAGCTTTTAAAAACAAATGTACTCATAACAGTCCATTACAACAGCATAAAACATTTTCTATTGCTTAAAAACAAAAACTGTTACAAACTCATCCTCTTCGCAGAGAGGGATTCACTGGAGAGACTCTGTCTCTCTCTCGCTTATGGTCTTCCACTGCTGTGGGTATTACAAAAAAAAATTCTTGCTGTTTCTTGGTTTTGCGCTGGGCAACCAATACAATACATCCCTATTCTTTTTTTAAATTTTTCGCACTGCTGTGCGTTCAATGCATTTCCATGAACAATCTCTGCGCGCGGGCTCAACACACAGTTTCATGCCATTCCCTGGTTTTGCAATGGCTAACAGACATTACAGTCCGCCTCTATTCTGTTTTCCGCACTGCAGTGCATTCTTTTCCCTGTTCTTCATACAATCCCGCGCGCAGGCACTCTCCACATTCTTTTCCTTGTTCTCATGAACAATCCTCCAGCGCGCAGGCTCCCTCAAATGTTATGTGGAAAACATACATATGTATATGAAAAACAATAAAACTTATGTGTCGTAAACAAAATTTAATAATTCACCTACATCTACGTACAGACATTAAATTCCATTCGCGGCGGTCAACAGAGAAAACCAAACACTCCACGCAAAATTTCGATTTGACGCAGGCGGAATGCACATTCGGGAAATCGACGGCTGAGGACGCGCGATCAAATCGCTGAGCTGATTCGACGAGGTTCGCAAGCCATCCTCGGGCAAACGAAACGGACTTTAACGTCCAGGGAGCAAGCGGTATGGCGGATGTACAGTGGACGCGTGGCGGCGTTTGATTGTGTCGGAGCCCCTCCTGCTGGTACAGCCATTTGCGAATGGCGGTGCGGGGAGACCGGGCGGTTTTCCAAAACCGCTGTGCAGTTGGAATTAATATTCCAACACTCCCCTTTAATTTCAACTGCTGGGCATTAGGACATACCCAAACACTTCCTCACATAGAGGGATTCCTCAGTACTGCTGTTACAAAGATATCTTCCTCACATAGAGGGATTCACCAACTACTTCTGATGCAGTTCACAAACAAACAAAGTTGTCTTCCTCTTAATAGAGGGATTAACCTGAAACTGTGCTTAAGAGCACCTTCCTCATGACAGAGGGATTCACCATTACAATGTGCTGAAGAGCACCTTCCTCATGACAGAGGGATTCACCATGTGACTGTGCTTAAGAGCACCTTCCTCATGACAGAGGGATTCACCTGTTATAAAAAAACATCTTCCTCTTAACAGAGGGATTTACCAAACTATGCTAAAGAGCATCTTCCTCTCAACAGAGGGATTCACTAATGACTATGCTGAAAAGCATCATCCTCTTGATAGAGGGATTTACCATGTGTATGCTTGAGAGCATCTTCCTCTCACGGAGGGATCACTGCCAAACACTGCCTTAGATGCAGTTTCAAAACAATAAAAATTCATTGCACTGTTCTTTTTTTTGTTGCTGCATATTCACTGCTGTTGCATATGTTGTATTTCAGTTCAATGAACAACGCATTCATTACACATACATTTACTGTTGTAAAGAAAAAATTTCTTTTACATCTACTGTTGTCCATTACCTTTCATTTCTTCAACAAAAACTTCATGCTGCTGCATTTTCTTATTTGCATTGTTGTGTAAAAACACATTTCTTCATTCTCTCTTAGTTCTGGTTTCATTTTCTTCGCACTACTGTGCTTCTCCTTCTTGCCATCACGCTGCTGCCTTTTCTTATGCACTGTTGTCCATACCCATAACCATAGACTCTGTCATCCCTGGGTTTTTATTTGCTGCTGCGTTGCCTCTGCAATTTGCACTGTGGCTGCCTTTTGTTTCATCATACTGTTGTGTGCCCATACACTAACTCCTGTTAACACGGGCTGCCCCTGTTCCTTTTTACACCCTTGCTTCACACAATCTTCATCTTCATTTTTTTTATTTTCATAATGCACTGCTGTGCAATTCCTTTCGATTTTCTGCTGCCACACACATTCTCATTCACCCATGTGCATTAAAAATCTGTTGTCCATGTTTTTCTTTATGCATTTCTTTGCATGTGCTCCATAAAAAAATTCAAAACTGCTGTTTTATGTTCTATCTTCCCACTGCTGTGAGGGTTTCCATGCTTTGCATGCTTTTCTTATTGCGCTGCTGCACTTCACATTTGAGCGCTGCCCCTTTTTCTTCTCTGCTTTTATGGCAGATTTAACTTCATATTTTTCCCTTATAAAAGGTCTTCATCAAAGAGTGACTATTAATACAGTTCAACAAGTAAAAATTACAAGCTCCCCTTTAATGTGTGCTTGTCTTCTTTTGGCAGACTCTTCTCAAAACAAATTTAGATCCACTGGGGAGTTCAAGGGGTTTTCAGATTGCCTTTCCTTCCTTCTCCATACTTGTGTAACTTTCTTCTTTTGCATGGGTCTAGCTTGTGTAAGAGCCCATGTCAAGTTACAATCTCGTGCCATATGCCCAATGTTATGACACTTGAAACATTCTACATTTTTCATGAATGACATTTCATGATTTCTTCTAAAATTGTTTCTTGGAGGTTGTCGAAGACCACAACATTTATCTTTATGAAATGCTCTACAGTCTTTTGCCATATGACCAAAGTTTGAACATGAATAACAATAACCAAAAAATGAACTTTGGTACCTGGGAGATGGCGGTTTCATTGATGTACTTCTGAAGCCTTGCTGCCTTGAGATCCTTTGATGATCACCATTGCCTCTTGCCTTTTTGCCATCAGCTACATTTCTTCTTGGAGCTGGTTTTCTACTTGGAGGAGGATTTCTTCTATTGCAGCCTTCATTTTTCTCCTTGCCTTTGCTGGAACTAGGAGCATCACACCTTCTTTGTGGCTTCTTCACATCTCCTTTGCTTAAAGCATCCTCATGCTTGTTTGAGGGTTCACCTACATACCCAAGTCCTGATTTATCAGATGGAGATCTATGATAGCTAAGCATGTCATCCAATGCTTGAGAGCTCTTCATGATCTTGTTCATCCCTTCAACCTTCTTCCTGAGGAGGACAATCTCTTCTTCTAACTTTTCACATTCATTATTTTTCTTTGCTAGTTGTCCCTCAGTTTTTTCCTTGCTACGAGTAGCTTCAGCTGCTACTACTTTGAAGGAGATAATATCTGACTTCATTTTGGAGATTTCTGCTTGACTTCTCTCCATTTTCTTTTCAGCTCCTTGTGCCTGCTTCTTGGCTTCTTGTAGTTCGGACTTAAGGGAGGAGACCTCTACCTTGTACTGTCCAATCCCTTGTACAAGTTTGTTCATTCTCTTGTGTCTTTGTTCAAGTTGACTTGACAAGGCGTCTTCCTGTTTCTTTGCTTCATTCAGCTGATTTGTCATGGATATGACTTCTTCATGATGTTTCCTCTTGCATTGATCAAGCTCCTTCTTAAGCTTGACGAGCTCTTCATCCCTTTCTTTTACCTGAACCTTGATGAGGTCAACCTTCTCATTTTCAGCTTCTATGATTGGTTCATAATTTTCTTCTTGACTCATTGTCATGGTCAGTGCTCCCTTTGCATGAAAGTCATGCAGTTTGTCCCATATATCCTTTGCTGATGTATATTTTCCTAGATTCCTCTTCACAGAATCAGGGAGTCCATTCAAGATAGTCTTTGCTGCTTTTGCATCATACTCCATGGATTCTTTATCCATCTTCCTATCATCAATCACTGACTCCCAGACTTCAATCCCCTCAGACTTTAGGAAAGCCCTCATCTTTATTTCCCATACATCAAAGTTTCCATCAAACTTTGGAGCTTCAAATAGAATGTATTCAAATGGATTGCCTTCTAGTTTAGTAGAGGAGGGAGACACATTTTTAGCAGGCTTGGAGGCTTTCTTCTTTGACCTTGCCATTCTTATCTAGGCTTTAAATACTTGACTGTTTTTTTAAATCACTGACTATTTCTTCAACAGTAACACAAAGGAAAGCTTGAGGAATACCTTAATGCTTTTGGCTGAAACTTCACACTGCTGGAGAAATTTGACTGCTGCAACAACACCTTCCTTCAGCGTCTTTGATCCTTCAAAGAGCCTGGACTAGCTCTGATACCACTGTTGGGAATTTTTAATGGGAAAATACCAAAACCAAACAAATAAACACAACAGAGCCAATGCTCTGTTTCATTTCTTCCAGGACCTTTGGACAAGGAAGCTTTTAAAAACAAATGTACTCATAACAGTCCATTACAACAGCATAAAACATTTTCTATTGCTTAAAAACAAAAACTGTTACAAACTCATCCTCTTCGCAGAGAGGGATTCACTGGAGAGACTCTGTCTCTCTCTCGCTTCTGGTCTTCCACTGCTGTGGGTATTACAAAAAAAATTTCTTGTTGTTTCTTGGTTTTGCGCTGGGCAACCAATACAATACATCCCTGTTCTTTTTTTAAATTTTTCGCACTGTTGTGCGTTCAATGCATTTCCATGAACAACCTCTGCGCGCGGGCTCAACACACAGTTTCATGCCATTCCCTGGTTTTGCAATGGCTAACAGACATTACAGTCCGCCTCTATTCTGTTTTCCGCACTGCAGTGCATTCTTTTCCCTGTTCTTCATACAATCCCGCGCGCAGGCACTCTCCACATTCTTTTCCTTGTTCTCATGAACAATCCTCCAGCGCGCAAGCTCCCTCAAAAATGTTATGTGGAAAACATACATATGTATATAAAAAACAATAAAACTTATGTGCCGTAAACAAAATTTAATAATTCACCTACATCTACATACAGACATTAAATTCCATTCGCGGCGGTCAACAGAGAAAACCAAACACTCCACGCAAAATTTCGATTTGACGCAGGCGGAATGCACATTCGGGAAATCGACGGCTGAGGACGCGCGATCAAATCGCTGAGCTAATCCGACGAGGTTCGCAAGCCATCCTCGGGCAAACGAAACGGACTTTAACGTCCGGGGAGCAGGCGGTATGGCGGATGTACAGTGGACGCGTGGCGGCGTTTGATTGTGTCGGAGCCCCTCCTGCTGGTACAGCCATTTGCGAATGGCGGTGCGGGGAGACCGGGCAGTTTTCCAAAACCGCTGTGCAGTTGGAATTAATATTCCAACAAAATATATGCATAACTTAACCATAATACACAAATTAAGCATAATATTACATAACCATATGTAAATGCAGCGGAATAAACATAAAAACAGTTCTCAAATACTTATATGTGAATAATCGACTGTAGATCTTTGACGTTCACACCATTTGTTATTTTTCAAAAGTCGGTCAATGCCAAGTTGGGTCCTTGACTCTATGGCCACGTGAGCCCTAAACCAGATGCGTTTTCTATGGCACGATTAATTCAATAATCATGCTTCAGTTAGTTACAAAATGTCAACATAGGGCTTATCCATTGGTTAATGTACAGAGTCCAAACCCAAGAATCACTAACTAAGCCATAAACAAGAGCCACCAAGACTAAATCACATCATGATGCATCCTATATGACATAGTTAACTAAGTAACCATGCCCTAGATCACATCATGATGCATTCTATATGGCATAGTTAGCTAAATAACCGTGCCCAATCAGTTATTGAGTCCAAGCACAAGGCTCACCCACTGGTCAGTGAGTTACAAAGTCCAACCACCACAGGGCTCACCCATTGGTCAGTTAGTTACAGAGTCCAAGCATAAGGCTCACCGATTGGTCAGCTAGTTACTGAGTCCAAGCACAAGGCTCAGTGACTAGTTAATTAGTTACAAAGTCCAAGCACATGGCTCTAGTCAGTCAATTATTCCAACCCCAAGACTCACTTATTAATCAACCACTAAATCATTCACCAAATAATTATTGAGTAACCAACTCCTTTTTTATAAATATATTTCTCCATTATTTAATATTATAATATTATATTATATTATTATAAATTAGTCATGAAATCACAGACCCTCATACTCATTCTATTTAGATTAGCTAGCATCCATTATGTTTTTATTAATATACATGAATTAAACATATTTACCGTAGCAAGTCTCTCGGCCCCATAGCACATAAGATCATAACCACACAGGCACACTGGCCCCAACACATATGCATGCACACATATGGGCGCACTGCACAAAGGCAACTCCGGACTCACTAGCCTAATTAATTATATTCCAACTCACTACCCTAATAATTACGATCCTCAAACCCATTACAAAGACATGTTGTCCTTAGCCATATTCATAAGTCAACCACTGGCCTAACATTTATATACTGAGAGAGGCATACCAACCTCGATTAGTTTCAGGGTCATAAGCTTTCGTTTCACATGAACATGGTTTTTACCACTCAGAAGTCAAATAGGAGATGTTACCTCTTTCTCCATTTTTTATGCACTATTCTTAGTACACTTATTATATGCATAGTCCAGAACTGCTGCTGTATAGTAACTTTATGCTTATAGTCCGTAGTTGTAATTCCATTGTCCATAATCCAGAACTGCTGTTGTATTTTAGGGGTGCCCTCATATTCTTATGCCATTCATACACCAATAGGGTCTAGAGATTCCTACCATGCCCCGCATCGATGGGCGTATAATCCTCACACAATCACCATCACACTAGAGGACATAAAAAAAAATGAGATTAGTATTCACAACAATTGATTTTTTTCATACATTCTTTCTTTCAAAAGAGCAAAAGCAACCATATGCCTGTAATCAATGTTAAAAATTGAGTCAAAGAACAATTTTTTTTAATGAGAAAATAGTAGTTGGCTTTCAAGTGTTTCATCAACGAAACGAAGCACCATCCCTTACATGCTACCTCAATGTCATTTCGCTTAATTATGTTCTTGCATTTCAGGTTATCTTCTTCTTGATGCCCTGTCTGATATTGTATAGTAGCCTATCGTGGTATACATGTGACGAAGTTGTTTTCATGTCTATTCTCTTTTGTTATTTGAAAAGAACAATTACTAAGCCCTTTTGTTGTTATTGATCTTAACATAGCTGTTGTAGACTTTTCCTTCTTCCGTGATTCCAAAAAAAATTCAATCTCAAAAATAAGTCAACCCTCATAATTTTAAGGGCATGAATGATCTTAGATATAATTACTGCTATAGGAATCACTGTCTTGTGCCTCATTAATAGGAAATATCAACAACTTGCCTTCCCATTCTATTATGTATCCAAGGTGAAGTGATTTTTTACTCCCCTATCTCATAAATCACGAATGAAAACTGTATGTCCTCTGCCTTCTCTAACCATCATGGAATACCATTCCCATAGGAAGAGAATCATGGATCCAAAGACCTTTTTCCCAAAAGATAATTTAATATTGGGATATAGTTGTATGCATCCACTAAAAATCTAACATGCTGGAAGCTTGCAAATGATGGCAAAATTCTGAAGCCATCAACATAGCCTTTCTTAATTAAGAAACCTTGATAAATAAAAACATAGAGTCCTGCATTCCCAATATGCATATGTCCATGAATTTTTTATCCACTAGCCCTGCATGATCTTTTTCCTCTATTAATTATCTTAGTAAAGTACGGAAGATCTCATCCTTATGAATATAAGTTTTTGTACCTTAAAATGAATGAGAATATGTCCACTTCAACTTATTAACCCTCCAGCAGTAACCATAGCGATATTTGATAAACTGTACACCTCTAGTGGTAGGTATGAATTTCTACCTCTCATCTCCAACTGCATGTTTAGATCAAACATGAGAAATGCAGCCATGAAAAATTGAACTAGTTCTGGGCTTAAATGGAAACTTGCAATAACCAATTAGCCAACCCTTCAAGAAACATGTACGTTGTTGATTCGATTATCATTCTTTGGAATTGAACTAAATTATGGAGTGCATGTTTTTAATGGAATGTCCCTTGACGAAAAGAATTCCATATGATGCATCTATGAAAAAATTTGATGCAACTCTCTTGTTACAACATGCTACAAGTCCGTAACCCTTAACGTTTCTTATTGTTATTTCCGCCTTGAACTTCCTCTGCCCATAATTTTATTTCTGATGTATCATCTCTTCTTCTTCGGGGGTGCAGATTCATTGTATTTGCAAGTTCTTGAATTGAACATTAAGACGTCCATAATTTATCTTCAAGTATCTGCACATTTCTTCTCTCATTTATCTACAAAAGGTGGTTCTTCAACAATTCACAGGTGCGGGGATAAGGCAGTATTCCTTCATCTATCATCTCTTTGAAATACTTGCATGCTCGCTCCTATTTATGTTTTTTGCAAAATCCATGAATCATGGCATTGTAGGTTGTTACAACAAGACAAAATTATCTTTTATCCATACCATTCCAAATGTCCACAGCCAGTGAACTTTCTGAATGATATTGTAACAACAAACATCTAGTGGGACAACTTTAAGATGCATCTCATCTAGTAGCCTATATGCATCATCCACATTGTCCATCCTTCATTGAATAAAATATCATGTAAGCCACCATTCCCCTGTCACAAAGAGAACCCAAGATATATTGTAAACAATGACATCATGACTACATATGTGCTCAACCATTTCATTAATGTGCCGGTGCAACATCACAAACCTCAACCCAAGACTTCATCAAAATAGTATAAGTTTTCACAGTTAGAGGATATTGATCCCTAACTTCCTCATAGAAGCAAAGGGCATCATTGGCCAACTTGTTTTTATAGAGAACACTATGCAAAGAATTGAGATCATCAATACATGTTTTTTACCCAGAATCCACCATTCCTCTAAAGGTCTGCATGGCATCTTGCAGTAGGTGGCCTCTTGCATATCTATTCATTATAATGGAGAAAGCTTCGTGGGTGATCGAAAGGCCTTTTTCTTCATTTGTGCAAGAAAATGCTAAATGGTGTCAAATAATTTAGAGTTCCCTAAAGTGTCAATAATTATGCTACATGCATTAGTTTTGTTCTTATACCCATCTTTCTACCATCCTAGCTAAAAAAATCTATATGCAGGAACCCCAAGACCACAACACTTCTTCACAACTTGTTGAACTAAATCTTATGACAATTTTAAAGAACACCCACTAAGAAATTCTTCCAGCTAATGATGGGGTTCAAGGTAATATACATATCATACTCAATTCCTTTTCAAAACGATTATGGCCCTCCTCATTACTACTATGTTTTTTAACTGTACTACGTACGGTTTGTTCCCCAGTTGTTATTTCTAAATAAATATGTTTGGTGTAGACTAAATTACAGGTAATATACCCATGAAAAAGATTTAATTGCAATTAAAAATTTTGTAATGGGTTCCATTGGCTTGGACATGAGATTTGAAATTGCCAAGGTATTTACATAACATGATCCAATATACGAAAATTTTCTTTAAAAATTGGTTCACTTGGAGATTGTTGAAGATCGTCGTATGGGTATGATTGCTAATAGATACATGAATGTAGAGATCAATCCTTCTCTTCGCTAGATCAACATTATTGTGGCCCTTTCCAAATAAGGAAACCATTTTTTAGTGTCACCCGAGGTTAAAACCTCCCTGAAACTTTGAGCAGAGATTATAAATGCGCCCATTCTGAGGGATAGCTCTAAAATGTTTCCAAAGATTTTTCGTTCAACACTAGTCCTATGTTAAACTTTTTATTTAAACTATCTCCATAGGTCATCTATTGTTTCATGTGTCTTTTTTTCCTCATCCTCGTTCCTCTAGCTACAAACTTCTCTTTGAAAGACCTACTAAATTTTGTTGTGTTGTTGTTAGGGATAATGCTTAATCATGTCATGTAATTGCCGACAAATAAGTCAGCAGATTTTGTGTTCTTTGTGAAAAATTAGGGCAACAAATTATTAGGGTGGTCAATGCTTAAAATAAGATTTCACAAGATTGGTAGGGTCATTAGATTTGTTAGTCAGTTGATTGATAATAATATTAGTAATAAGTTTACTATATAACAATGTAGTTAATAATAATATTAGTAATAAGTTTACTATATAACAATGTAGTTAATAATAATATTAGTAATAAGTTTACTATATAACAATGTAGTTAATGGTTTGATTTAATATAATATTTACAGGAGGTTTGAGCTCAAAGAGTGAGTGTGTCTTATTTGTTCATTTTTTTTTATATGTTTTTTCTTCATAATTATCTTGGCTTATAGCTCACATAAAGAAGCCATTTCATATTCTACAAGTGGCATCAGAGCAAGTAAAATTGTTTTGGGTTAAAGTTTTATTGTTGAAATTTTGCCAAAGTTAATCATGTCGATTTCTAACCAGATGCCCGTTCCAGAATTTGATGGGAACAATTATGATTATTGGTGCATTAAGATGCTAACCTTTCTTATTGGAAAAGATTTGTGGGAGATTGTTGAATTAGGTTATGAGGAGCCATTTGATTGTAATGCCCTTACAGCCAATGAAAGAACTGCAAGAAAGAAAGCAAGGAAGAAGAATTCTCAAGCTTTGTTTCACATTCATATAGCTCTTGATAAGAGCTTATTTCCAAGAATATCAGGAGCAAAAACTGCCAAAGATGCTTGACAGACTCTATAAGAAGCTTACCAATGTAGTGATCAAGTTAAGGTGGTCAAGCTTCAGACATTGAAGCAAGAGTTCAAGAATTTGAAGATGCAAGAAGATGAAAGTATTAGTGACTATTGTATGAGAGTCAAAGATGTGATCAATAAAATGGCTACACTTGGAGAAATTGTAAGTAATGAAGTTTTAATTAAAAAGGTATTGAGATCTTTAACACCTTGATGGAATCATGTTGCCATAATCATAGAAGAAAGAAAGGATTTGAAAAAACTGCAGTTTGATCAATTGGTTGGATACTTGATGTCTCATGAAGAAAGATTGAAGGACACCTTTGAAGGTGTAGAGAAAGCTTTTTCCTCTAAATTACAAATTACAAAGAATGAAGATGCAAGCAACAGTATTTCCAAAATAAATCAAGTCTAAGGTAAATGACAAAGCCAAAATTCTTTAAGAGGTAGAGGAAGAGGTAGAGGAAGAGATAGAGATAGATTTGATAAGAGAAATGTTCAATGTTACTACTGTAACATGTATGGTGTTGGCTTGATGGGGCCTGACCCAGGTTCAGATTTATTTAGACAAAAAAATCTCTATACTACTGGCCCTTTCGGCAACAGCCTACGAAGCACGGACTCAGGTCTCACTCGAAGCAGTATGGGGGGATGCTGGAACCAAGTTTCCACACCCTTGAGATGTTTGAGGGGTCGATTTAGTCCAACTGTGAATACCTTCACGTAGGTCACTTCGCGCACTATCCATATCTGTGAGGCCTTCGCGCTCTGTTATAATCGCCTCTGCACAGCCCTATCCAAGGGCTGAGGTGCTTTCGCACTGCTAAAGCAGCGATCTGCACTATTTCCCCAAGTTACACCATGGATCTTACTTATCTTCTTATAATAGTTAATTATCTTCGCGTAAACAGATACTTTATCTTATATTGGATTTATCAACATATTCATATAAGTTCGTGCATCATATAAACAACAGAAATGGAATTTATACCCAATACATTCAATACAAAAAACAGTAAAAGATACACAGAAATGATGTAAAACTTCTCTTTATTACTTCTCCAAAGGTTACAGACTCGACTAGCCCTGTGCACTCAGCTGCAGGGGTCCACGCACTCAGTTACAGACTGCTAAGCCTCTGCGCACTTAGTTGTAGAGCCTTCTCCTACTATACAACCCAAAGACTTGACTCGACCCTTCCACTAAGACTCAATTTGTCATCATTAGATCTTACAAACTTTCGTGGTTATTCTCCTTTTACAACTTAGAGCCTCGCTCTATTTATACAATCCCATGGTCCGTGAACCATGGGTAGATCTCTAAAGCCAACATTATTACAAAAATGAAGGCGGACAACCCTATGACTCATCTACAATCTTTGTGCTCCGCGCCCATAAAACGTGGAGTCTGTACATCGGATTTGGTCAAAATCTAGGCTTTAAGCCCCAAAACTTCCCTTGGGGGATCCTGCACCCAACAGGCCCCAACACAAACATCATGGCTCGCCCTCGAGTCACTTGGTCGGTGTGAAGATTTTCGCATGGAGCCCTCCCAACTCTGTCTGAACTGCTACAAGATCGACAGCGCACTGAGCAGTTGCATGTTGTACCTCCTACACACTCTGTTCAGAGACCGTTGTATCAAAACTCCTGCCCTGCACTTGTTTATAGTCCTGTGCCTCCTTTCAGCTGCCTGGTGTGCTAAGATTGTGCTTCGGTTAGTTAGTCAGATAGCCGGCCCACTGATAGGTCCCTATAATACTAGTGATTACCCCATTACTATTTTAGTTGTATCCCTTATTAATATTGTTGTGCCCCTATTGTCCCCATATTTTTATTACTATGCCCCATAAATCCCTCTATTATTATTTTTGTGACTTTATATTATTATTGTTAGGTCGGTTGGGTTATATTGTGACTCCTTAGACTCTTATATATAGAAAGGAGATTTTGTCATTTGTATCATTGAAGAATTGTTGATTTATGAAATTTAAAGGAGGTTTCCCCCTCGAAGAGGTTGAATTCTAAGGCGTTGGTCTATCTTTTCTATCTTTTTCTTGAGCTGGTTTCATAACATTTGGTATCAAAGCTTTGGATTCTAGGGTTTCGCTGCTCCAAATAGGTCATCGTGGAATTTTCACTATAACTTTTTTTTTCTGCGATGTTTCAGAAGCTAAAAAAAAAAAACCATTTGAGAAGAAATTGCGCTGAACCTTGGATCCAAATTTCAGAACTTTTTGCGCTATATTTGCGGAGATATGATCTGAGGAAGTTGGTCTTTTTGCAGACTCCTGAATTGCATTCCAAACAAGTAACCTGGGGAAAATCATCATAACTTTCTCTCTCAGCATCAGATTGAAATTTCGTAAGAAGGTACAGAAATAGGACGGACTGTAGTTTCTTGTATATATTTTTCAGAGCCAAAGGTCGAAACAGTGACTCGTGGCACATCATACAAGTTCGCTCTACTGAACTAGTCTATAATTAGGTCACTGTGGGAGATTTCACATAACTCTTTCTTGGAGAATCCAATTTGGATTAGACTTGTGGCATTGGAAGGAGGACGTAGAGGGATACTACAGGTCGCAATTTCAGAATTGGATGGTCCGAAATTACAGAGATACATCATATTCAATGTCAAGCTCCTACAAAGTGAAAAAAGGTGTCTAGTTTTTTTAAAATTTTTGCATAAGCTTGGTTTGAAAAATTAGTTTGAAGGAATTCAAAGGGCATAGTAAAGAATCATTATCAGTAATTGATGCCTCGAGGAAAGAAAATGCAAACACCTAGTAAGCAACCTGAAAGCTCTAGCATGACTCATGAAGAAGAGGAAGAAATGCAACATGATATATCAAAATTACGAGACTAAGTGCAACAACTATCATTTGCACAAAAAGGAACATAATCTAAGATGGATGGTTTAAAGAAAGATGTAGAATCTAAGATGGATGTTTTAAAGAAAGGTGTAGAAGCTAAGATGGACGATTTGAAGATAGATTTGAAGACAAACATGGAAGAATTGAAGATAAATATGAATAAGTTGCTACAATAAATGGTCACTAATGGTGAAAGGGCAGTAAAGGAAACTCATGATGAGAACAAAAGAAATGTTAATCATGATTCCATAGACTCTAATGTTGGATCAAAGACCCACCATATTCCAAAAATCGATATGAGAAAGTTTGATGGCAAGGATCCCACAACATGGATATTACAGATGGAGCAATTTTTCGATCTCAATAATGTGCAAAACACACAAAAGGTACGTATTGCAACTTTATATTTAGAACCAAATCAGTTTGTATGGTATCAATGGCTTTGCTTTCGTAAACAAATTATCACTTGGGCAATTTTTACGGAAGAATTGACAGCACATTATGAGGATACAAAAAGCAACACTTTTTTAGCCAATTGATAAGTCTCAAACAAAAGGGTTCAATAATGGAGCACATTGAGGAGTTCCAAAAATTGAACATAAGGGTAAAAATATTCCAGAGGAGCATAGGATTGATGTGTTCATAGGGACTTTAAAGGATAATATCCAACATGATGTTCGCCTTTGGGAACCTGATTCACTAGAGAAGGCATTCAGGTTGGCAAGAAAAATGGAAAGCAAAATTATGGCAACCAGGAAGCATACCAGTCACAACTATAAAGATGGAAGTGTTGTTACCCCTAGCCTTCCACAACCTATAAGGTTGACACCACAACAATTGGAAGAAAAAAGAACAAAAGGGCTTTGTTAAAGTTGTGATAGCAAATACACTAAGGGTCATAAGTGTGTTGAGAATAAATTATTCTACATAGATTGTGAAGAGGAAGAAGAAAAGGAGCAAGAAAGGTCAAAGGAAGAGGATATAATCCAGGAACAAAGCCTAGATAAAGAAGAAATGAATCCGACCATATCTTGTAATGCATTGGCTGGAATTACCACTCCTCAAACCATCAAGATAGAAGGACAAATCAAGAAGAAAAAGGTAATAGTTTTGATTGATTCAGGAAGTACCCACAATTTTATTCATTGTAAGGTAGCAAAAGAATTGAATTGCTTCCTATATCCAGCACCAGAGTGTCAAGTGATGGTTGCAAATGGAGGAACGATAAATTTCTCTATAAAGTGCCATAATATCAAGCTATCCATGGGAGAATATGTATTGACTAGCCCAATGCTTTCCATTCCAATGGGAGGTGCTGATGTTGTACTAGGAGTCCAATGGCTACAATCCTTGGGCACAATAGCTTTTAATTTTCAAGAACTTTTCATGAAATTTTCTGCGGAAGGAAAGGAAGTTGAATTAAGGGGTATTTCAGGGAAACCGGGAAAGATAATAAGCTCTAACGGTATGACAAAGCTTCTAAAAAAGGAACAAAGAGGTTTAATTGCACAATTATGTTCGCTAGATGTTTCCACATTGGAATCATCTATTTCTCTAGATCTCCAAAAAGTCTAGGACAATCATTCCAAGGTATTTGAGACTCTCAAAGGTCTCCCACCTATTCGTGATCATGATCATGCTATTCATCTGATTCCAGGAAGTGTTCCTCCAAACATCAGGCCGTACAGATATCCCTATGCCCAAAAGAGTGAAATTGAACATATGGTTGCAGAAATGCTAGAGGCTGGTATAATTCAACCTAGTCAAAGTTCTTTCTCTGCTCCAGTAGTATTGGTGTACAAGAAGGATGGATCATGGCGCATGTGTCTGGATTATAGGGAGCTCAACAAGCTCACTATTAAAGATAAGTTTCCCATTCCTGTCATTGATGAATTACTGGATGAATTTCATGGATCAATTTACTTCACCAAGTTGGATCTTTGTTCAAGATATCATCAAATCAAAATGAAGACTGAAGACATTCCAAAAACAACATTTAGAACTCATGAGGGTCATTATGAATTTTTGGTCATGCCTTTTGGCCTTACCAATGCACCTTCTACATTTCAAGGTTTGATGAATTCCATTTTCAAACCTTCCTTAGAAAATTTGTGTTAGTATTTTTTGATGATATACTAATCTACAACAAGTCTTGGAAGGATCATGTTGAACATGTTGACAGGGTGCTACAACTATTAGAGGAGAAACAATTATATGCAAAAAGATCCAAATGTTTCTTTGGAGTACAAGAGGTGGAATATCTGGGTCATATTGTATCTCATGAAGGAGTTAAGGTAGACCCTAGCAAAATTAAAGCCATTAAGGAATGGAAAATCCCACATCCATAAAGCATCTGCGAGGATTTCTCGGGTTGACAGGGTATTATTGCAAGTTTGTTAAGAATTATGGGAGAATAGCAGCACCTCTAACAACATTATTGAAGAAAGATGCATTTTCATGGACTCCAGAAGCAACAAAGGCCTTCGAACATCTTAAAGAGGCAATGTTCCAAGCATCGATCTTAGCTACACCGGACTTTACAAAAACCTTTATTGTGGAATGTGATGCTTCAGGAAATGGAATTGGTGTTGTTTTAATGCAAGATGAAAGACCCATTGCTTTTGAAACTCGTCTAATCAAGGGAAAGTTTTTACACAAAGCTATTTATGAGAAGGAAATGTTGGCAATACTACATGCACTTAAGAAATTGCGACCCTACCTAATGGGAAGACACTTCAAGGTAAAAACGGATCATGATAGCCTTAAATACTTTTTAGAACAAAGATTATCCTCTAAAGAGCAACAAAAGTGGGTAACAAAGATGTTGGGTTATGACTTTGAAATCATCTACAAAAAAGGGAAGCAAAATGTGGTGGCAGATGCACTCTCAAGAAAGGATGAGGATGTGGAAGCATTGTTGTGCGCCATTTCTATTATCCAACTAGATTGGATAAACGAAGCAAGGGAGGAGTGGAAGAATGATGAAGAAGTGTGGGCACTTATTCAAAAGCTACAACAAGATTCCAGTACATCTGATACATTTAGCTGGCAAAATGATTCGTTATGGTACAAAGATCTCTTATACCTCTGTAATAATTCGCAACTCAAACAAAAGATTCTTATGGAATTACACTCTTCTTCCTTAGGAGGGCACTCAGGATTTTTAAAAACTTACCACAGGGTTAAGAAGGAATTTTTTTGGGATGGCCTTAAATCGGATATTCAAAAGTTTGTGGCAGAATGTTTGGTTTGCCAACAAAATAAAGTTGAAACAATTAAGACCCCGGGTCTATTACAACCTTTATCCATTCCAAGCCAACGTTGGGAGGAGGTTTCAATGGATTTTATCACAGGTTTACCCAAGTTTGAGGGAAAGAGTGTCATCATGGTGGTAGTTGACAGACTTACCAAGTATGCACACTTTTGTGCATTATCACATCCATTTAAAGCCAGTACAGTTTCTACTGCATTTATGGAAACAATTCAAAAGCTACATGGAAACCCAAAGATTATTGTAAGTGACATAGATCCCATTTTCACTAGAAATTTTTTGACAGAATTATTTTCTTGTCTTGGTACTCAGTTAGCTCATAGCTCATCTTATCATCCTCAATCTGATGGGAAAACTGAGATAGTAAACAAATGTTTGGAAGGATATCTTCGTTGCTTCGTATCTGATAAACAGACACAATGGGTCAAATGGTTGCCTCTGGCTGAATGGTGGTATAACACTTCCTTCCATACAGCAACAAAAATGACTCCATTTATGGCACTTTATGGATATCAGCCACCATCCATCACATCATATTTAAGAGAATATTCTAAGGTTAAAGAAGCGGAACATCACATCGAACATCAACAACAAGTCCTCCAACTCTTAAAGGATAACCTCGTGTTGGCACAAAATAGAATGAAACAACATGCAGATCAACATCGCAGCGAAAGAAGTTTTGATGTAGGTGATTGGGTATTCCTACGGCTACAACCATATAAACAAATGTCCCTCAAGCAAGCTAAGAAGGATAATAAATTATCACCAAAGTATTATGGTCCGTACAAGGTGTTGCAAAATATTGGTACTATGGCATACAAATTGGAGCTTCCTGCAGCGTCTTGAGTGCACCCAGTTTTCCATGTTTCATGTTTAAAGAAGGTTATAGGCGACAAGCTCCCAGTTCAAACAATATTGCCAGAACTTGACGAGGAAGGAAAAATTATATTGGAACCGGAAGCAGTCACAGAAACAAGAACTCGACAGTTTCTAAATCGATCAATTTTTGAGTATCTCATCAAGTGGAAGAACTTATCCACTAAATATTCCACATGGGAGGATGAGAATTTTATACAGAAGCATCCATAATTTTATACAGGGGCATGATAGGTCCCTATAACACTAGTGATTACCCCATTACTATTGTAGTTGTATCCCTTATTAATATTGTTGTGCCCCTATTGTCCCCATATTTTTATTACTGTGCCCCATAGAATCCCTCTATTGTTATTTTTGTGGCTTTATATTATTATTGTTAGGTTGGCTGGGTTATATTGTGACTCCTTAGACTCCTATATATAGAAAGGAGGTTTTTTCATTTGTATCATCCAAGAATTTTTTATTTATGTAATGTAAAGGAGTTTGCCCCCTCAAAGAGGCTGAATTCTAAGGCGTTGATCTATCTTTTATATCTTTTTCTTGACCTGGTTTCATAACAGCCACCCGTGTATGGCTTCAATCGACTTTCATTCACTTTTCCTGGGAAAGGTTCTCCATTTAACTTTACCAACTATACTGCGCCACCATCGGTGATCCTTCTAGTAATATACAACCCAATCCAAGGCATCACACCGATCAACTCTCGGTGGTAGTCCCCAAATTTGTCAACGTATCATGCTCATCTTGTTTTATCACCACTGTTTCCTTATCAAGAAAATCCTTCTTTATTCCTTCCTCAAGCTTCTTGACTTCTGCTTCCACCATAGCACTTTTCTCCCTTAACCGAGCTCTTTCATTCATGAGTTCTTGGAGCCTAATATTACCTTGTTGGATCTCTTCATCAGGTCCCAAGTGTTCTTCTTCGTCCAGCG